>JAXIVJ010003343.1:0-10000 GCA_036785665.1 Chirona hameri
GTTTTATGATACCCCTGATGCGGCAAGTGCCACGCGCCATGCTAGCCCCTCACGTGAGACGAAACATGTCAATAACATAATTTATTGAATATCAGATGGCGAAGGCGCATTGTCAATCGGATGCGGGATTCCAAAGATATAAGCTCCTCAAAAGCGTTATGGTCGGTCGGGTCGGCCAAGCGTGATGGTCGGTCGGCCGCTTATATGTGATACAAATATAATATTCAGTGAGGACTCGCGAAGGCATCGCGCTCACTCGTACCACGCGCTCACTCGGAGGCGCGCTGTTATAACCCACCCCTATTATGACGCATCATACCAAATGTGAAATTTGCTCAGTGGTCCTATCCAATGGTAAAAACCCGAACATGGTCGGTTGAATGGTTACGGAGCAATACGGTTCTTTATCATGCAACTGAAAGACCATGTTCCATAGCGACCCGTGTTCATCTGTAACTGCCTATGATCAAATATCGTCAAGGTCTCTTGGATTTCATCATGGGCAGTTCAATGACCTCAAAGTATATCCTCATTGGAGCATTGGATGCTTACTTTGCTATGGGCGAGGCTTGAATGAAGGCTTGACAAAATTAATAAATTGTTGAGTTGCATGATAAATCAATTCATGGCTCTTCCAATGATACAAATTCGTCATAGACTCGACGCTACGCGTCTCGTCCATGACGAACTTTAAGCATTGGATTCGCCCATGAAAATATGGAAAAACGTTATTTTGTTATCCCAAATCACTGTTTTGACATGCCCCACGTTTGCGCGTGCCACGGACAGCCGAGTACATGCGTCATTGGGCATATCTGTAACACGCAGAGAGGGGCTCCCGGTCTCGGCACCGGTCACAGTCCCGTCCCTGGTTACCTGTTCCTCACCGGTTTGTGTATTCCCATTGGCTCCATGGCTCCCGGTCTCGGCACCGGTCACAGTGCCGTCCCTGGTACCTGTTCCTCACCCGTTTGTGTATTCCCATTGGCTCCCTGGCTTCGGCGTCAGTCACCGGCACGTCCTCCTCCTCGAAGATGGAGCGGAACGTCAGAGCCGGGGCCATCACACCCGTATCCACCACAGTACCTGCGACAACCACACGGAATGGTGTCACCCGTGTCCACCACGCAATCTGCGGCAACCACACGGAATGGTGTCACCCGTATCCACCACGGAACCTGCGGCAACCACACGGAATGGTGTCACCCGTGTCACCACGGAACCTACGGCAACCACACGGAATGGTGTCACCCGTGTCCACCACGGAACCTGCGGCAACCACACGGAATGGTGTCACCCGTGTCCACCACGGAACCTGCGGCAACCACACGGAATGGTGTCACCCGTGTCTACCACGGAACCTGCGGCAACCACACTAAGTTAACAAGGGATGTGTTTTCCATACTGTGAATTAATGGTAGCCTGGCCTGGAATTTCACCATAAAATTATGTGTATAGTGTGTGGTAACAGTTGAACATGTTCTGCCCGTGGGGATTAAAGGGAAATCATGATTTTCCCCCCACAAAATGGGGTAAGCACTTGAATTTGGAAGAGGAGATCACCTTATGTACAGGGTGTGTTTCATAAAGAATGTCAATTTTAAAATCGAAAGTACAGGTTATAAAAATAGTCTGAGCACGTGCAAATTTACAAGTATTGTTGGAAATTCTTTGGACATTTGTATTTCCAACACGTGACATAGCCTTCACACAGCCAGTGAAATATGAGAGATGAAGATCCCAGGCTACCCTCCTCGCGGCCGACGGCAAAATGCGCGCCATATTCCAAATAGCATTAGGCAATAGGAATGGATGATCTTCACCACGCACGCACTCACGCACGCACGCACGCAAACGCGCACGCGCACATACACACAGACACAGACGCAGACACACCGGCAAGCCCACGCACACGCACACGCACACGCACACGCACACGCACACGCACACGCACACGCACACGCACACGCACGAGAGAGAGAGAGAGAGAGAGAGAGAGAGAGAGAGAGAGAGAGAGAGAGAGAGAGAGAGAGAGAGAGAGAGAGAGAGAGAGAGAGAGAGAGAGAGAGAGAGAGAGAGAGAGAGAGAGAGAGAGAGAGAGAGAGAGAGAGAGAGAGAGAGAGAGAGAGAGAGAGAGAGAGAGAGAGAGAGAGAGAGAGAGAGAGAGAGAGAGAGAGAGAGAGAGAGAGAGGAGAGAGAGAGAGAGAGAGAGAAGAGAGAGAGAGAGAGAGAGAGAGAGAGAGAGAGAGAGAGAGAGAGAGAGAGAGAGAGAGAGAGAGAGAAGAGAGAGAGAGAGAGAGAGAGAGAGAGAGAGAGAGAGAGAGAGAGAGAGAGAGAGATGAGGAGAGAGATGAGAGAGAGAGAGAGAGGAGAGAGAGAGAGAGAGAACATCACATCGCAGAACCCGTGCAGAAAAAAACAACGATCACCAGACCAACCAACACGTGTGACTCCGGAACAGCTGCTGCATCTGACCGGACACCGAGCAGTTGCTCGTTCGCAGGCTTGTCGCTTTGATACATTGTTTTTACTTAAAGACGATATATATATATATATATATATATATATATATATATATATATATATATATATATATATATATATATATATAACAAAAACACATGTGGGAAGTGTTGTCTCGCATATTTTGAACAAAACAATAATTTTTCCCGAGTCTGCTTACTGGATGTGTTTCATGGCTTACCTGCCCAGTCGAAGATGACTGCCTTCACCTTCCCCAGATAAACTCGCTTCATGCGGTTACTCGGGCTCCATAGCGAAGTTCTGTCACAAGTAAATAGTTCCGTTATCATGGCTGCCAACTGTCATAAATCGGAGATGTTGCAAGATTACGTGTTATTGACAAGAGCTTTTGCTATCTTAAAGGGGACTATTCCACCTGAACATTATATTTGAGTTGAGATAGCCATTTGCATGGCTTGGCATTGAAATTAAGTTTGGTAGCAGTTAAAACAACCTCAATGATCTAATCAAAAAGATTTTCGAGTTTAATTTTGACATCTGTAAAAAAATAAGGCCCATGTGTATTGAATAGGGCCTCTAAAGCAACACGTCGTCTCTTTAACCAACTGGTAATGACAGTCGACTTGTTTTAAGGTCAACCTTGGAATATTTTCGTCTTTCATTTCTCGATCCCCGTGTGGTTTGCAATCTAGACAATCTAGACACCGGGTGGTTCGCTTTTTCTGCGCAATGGATGTAGACAAAAAAAATTGTGCCATACATTTGGCAGCACAAAGGATTTCCTGCTATTAAAACAGAATAATATGACGTCACCAACCCAACTTTCCGCTTAAAACTAAAAGTTGAATATCTTCCCAAGATAAACTATTTTTTTATCGGACAAAAGTTCACGAACATGTTCAGCTGACCTCGCCCTGACATGTAGACATACAATTACGTGTGATTCGACAACTTTCAAAAAGGTGGGACAGTCCCTTTAAACATCTTCACACATCTAATATTCAATATTTCAGCTGTATTGATTTTATTCAGGGGTGCATGCACGTTTCAATGCAAATTAAACGTGGCTATTACTTAGATTTTAAGGTGGTTTGAAATCTAAAAACCTCTTGCATTGCTCAAAACACATATTTGTTTACGATAACAATAATATATCATCATTTGCGTCACTGATCGTCAGTGGTTTAACACGGTAGGTATGTATTACCAGTGTGACGTTATTATGCACAATGTCATCAGGCAGCAGCCAGCCGCTGTGGGCTGAATCATCAGATTGTCAAACCACTATAGACTAGTGGCCGGCACTGTCTCCATCGCATTCCCTTGGGGTCAAAATCGGAGACACTGGTACAGGAGGATGACGAAGGGTGTATCTGGTGCACGCACATGTCTCGACCTCGATCCAGACGAAAACATGTGTGGTCACTGGCGGACTCAGCCGTAGGTTTTTTGGGGCCAACTTTTTGTGGCAAAAAGGTACCCCCCATTTTTTGCCTCCGCGGATTTGGGCCGGTCACCTTATTTTGGTATTTGAACTTAAGAAATTCACTTTTTCACATTCACAAAATATTTTTATTCGTTTTTGGGGATCAAAAACCCAAAATTGCGCAAATCCGAGATGGCCAATTTGAAGAAAATGTAATTTCCTTTCTTTTGACGTTTTGTTTTTGCCATTTGTTTCAAAACTCTTTTGTCTATGATTTTCCAAACATTTATCGTTTTTCCACCAAAAAATGGCATGGTATGACGTCAGTAAAACGTCATTATCTCCGCCAATACTGCAATCAATTTCATTGAGACTTGGTGAGAAGACTTAGACTTGATACAGCATAAAGTACTGAAAGTTTGACATTAATATCTATCATACTTTTCAGGTTATGGAGAAAATCCGGTGGGGGGGGGCAGATACTTCAGATAAGGTTTGAGCTAGGAAGTACCCTATCTCACCTAGATACCTACATATAGTTTGTTTTATTTTTTTATTGCACAATTGCCATTCAGTTGCTGTGGCACTACGTCCAAAAAATCGATTTATTGACGCGTCAATTTTTGTTTATGCAAAGTGGGGCGGAGGTTGTCACAACCACTGTACTTAACCCTCGCCCTACGGGGGGACCTGACAGCCCCCCCCCCCCCCCTTGAGGTTTTTCTTGAATAACTTGTACACATGCGGAGCATCCTGCTAACAAAAATAGTGGGTGAGTTTACAAACAATCATACGTAAGCTGTATAAATTAAATTGAAATTCGTTGAGTAGTTTGGGAGATAATCATGTTTTGATGACGTCATGTTGGTGGAAAAACGATAAATATTGGAAAAATCGTAGAGAACAGAGTTGGAAGCAAATTGCAAACGCCATTCACCAAAGATACAAAAATGGCATTGTCTTTAACATGGCAATCTCGAATTTCCCAAATTGGTGTGGTTTTTGACCCCTCAAATAAAATAAAATCTGATTTGTTTGGAAAATCACCGTCAAAATTGTCAAGATGTTAGAAAAACCGGAATATATGTGGAGAGAACTGAGTATGTACATTACCCAAACCAAAGTTCAATGCAATATCTATATTTGTGACTGAGTGATGGCTTCCTAAGTGTAAGAAAACTGATGACGTCCTTTTTTAATAACTTTTTTTTACATTTTTGGACAAGATACGAACAAATAATTACCTTTTTTGTATTTCTGAGCCAAAACTGGTCGTAGGAACATGTCTTTTTATTTACATTTATCAATTTCTAATTTTGAGGTTTTCTGACGAGCAAAAACGCTGTTCTGGACGTGGTAAATCCGAGGTCATTCACGTTGACCTGGAAGGTCACCTATTGACCTGAAACCTAAAAATCGCATACAGTTAGATTCCTCTCATGACAGGCAACATGCTGGTTCCTACTGCATTGCTCTAAATTGCTTGGTTTGGAAGTTAACAAGGGGTCTTTCAGCCCCCCCCCGAGGGCAAAGGTGGAAAAAGCTCCTGTAGGGCGAGGGTTAAGGGGAAATAATGACCGTTTGATTTTGTTAGGCACAATTTCTTAGGCTACCGTTATGGTTTTAAAATTGTTTTATTTAAATTTAAGAATTAAAAAAATTATTCCCCAAATTCAAAGTTGTAAGCTTGGAAAAAAATACAAAACAAGTACCTTGTGTACTTCATGGAGGTCATTGACAAATTCGTCCTTCCCTACCATTGTTTACATCGATTGCGGCATTTTTGGAGGCTCTGTGACGTTTCCGATCAAACTGATCCATGAAGCAATCCGTGAAGCATCCGTGATGCATGACTGACTATCAGTATAAGTCATGAAAAAACAACAACATGCAAAACTATACCAACACGAATGAAATAAGGGCGTTATGATTTGAACCCCAGGCAGCAAGTATTCGAAAGCACTCGGCACTGCGCCACAATAGCAAAAGGCGAGGGAAATGCATATTTGATACAATATTATTAAGTCATAGTTTCTGAGTGTCAATACAACTACTATGAAATACAGTGATAAAATACCTTTAATAACGATTAACAAGAAAATTCAAACTTTTTTTATAAGTCTTTCATTAGCTTTCAACTCAAAATCAGATATATTTTGCAATGCTACAAAAGAATGGCACCAGTGACGTCATCAACGAAGCTTGCTACGGGACTTAGGTATACTAAACGGGAATATGGGATGATAAGCGGGTATGCCTTTGACGATACCCGCTTCTCAGCATATAATCAGGAACAACTCGCCACAAATGGTTAAGTGCGCCGAGAAGCATGACAATGACTTTAAACAAATCGCCGACGCTAAATAGGTCGCCGTCGATGTGCATCGATGAGCATCCCGATTTAATTGCCAGTTTTGTGTTATTGTTTGTTAGTTTTTCGGAAAAATTCTTATTTTGCATGATAATATAAAGCATAGTGTTATATACAGCCACAGACAAAATATACAAAACTCCTAATGTTGAAAACAAATGAATCGACTTTCAAAAATTGAGGGTCGCAAACCACTAACTATGCCGCCGTTGATGTGCATCGATGAGCTTCCGATTGTATTGCCACTTTTTCCAATCGTTGTTAGTTTTAGAGGATCGCCTGGCATATAATCACAACAAGCAGAACGCACAATATATTTTCTACTCCATTGCGTAAAAAAGCAATACGGGAAGAAGCCCGCAGTTTGATGAGGACCAAAGTACTTGCAAGTACCGGGCCGTTAAAAGTGTGGAACGCTTATCAACTATAACTTGAAATATCTTAGGTAGGAAAGTTTTCATGCAAAATGTGATGAATTTACAATATATTTTGGGTCTCGTCTGGCGATTTGAAGTGCTAACTCCATTTTTGTGGGAAAAGGTCATTATTTCCCTTTAAGGGGGATATTGTCACCTCGCGGGCCAATATGGAGTTTTTGGTGTGTATCGGGTAGATTTAAGCGTGTCCGATTTCACCTGCAAAATAACCATAGCCTCTTTCATAATAAAGCATGAATAAAACAGCAAGAATGGCTATGGCTCGACTTTGGGGCCGTAGGAGATTTGTGACCAATACCTTATAACACAGATGTACTTTTGAAGGTCAAGTCTCGGCGAATTTGGACGCTTCGGCTTTGGGCGGGCGCAATTTCACAGCCAAAACTGATGAGAGCGGCCATCATGAATCTAGACTAGTACTGAGCACAGATGGGACCAACGTCTTTGGAGACAAAAAAACAAATTGCCGATTCCTGTTTTAGGTGCATGCAGGAGCAAGTTTGAGCTTGAGCATACACGATCTTGACAGGGGCGGAACTTCTTGTTTTTGGTTGGGGATGCAGTAGCAGGTAAACACTCTCCACCTCCCCCCCCCCCATTTTTGTATATATATTTTGTTTACATTTTTTAGATATATCATGCTCCTATGTGCTCTGAGAGGAATTTGCTTGCTTTGTTCCCAGCTTCGGTAAATTTGCAGTTGAAGTAGACTCCATTAAACAAAATGCATTTTTTACATTTTTGGGGGTGCTGATTCCAAATATGTCCACTATTTGTGTCATTATTTTGTCTTCCGTTTTGTTTTATTAGCATGTGGGGTGACTACCACTGCGCGTGGCGCGTGCCGCGTGAGGGGTGTTGAAAAGTGTTTTCTCGCAATAACTCTGCAACGGCTGATTTCGTGTGTGCTTAGGGACCCCTCAGCCGGCACTTTCCACACAACTCAGGGGTGGTGTGGACTCTGCACGTGCGCACGTGCACATCCCTATTCTATATATCAGGAACGGCTGAGCCGATTGTGTTCAAATGTGATTTGTGGTAGGGACCTCTCAGTCGCCGCCTGTCCACAAGTCAGTGGTGGGATGGCTTTGCACGTGCGCATGTGCACACCCCTATTCTATATCTCTGGAACGACTGAGCCGATTGTGTTCAAATTTGGTGTGTGGTAGCGACCTATCAGCCCCCACTTTCCCACAAGTCAAAGGTGGGTGCCTCTGCACGTGCGGCACGTGCGTACCTTTTTTTGTATCTCAGAAACTACTTGCCCGATCGAGTTGAAATTCCCCATACATTTCCTTCGCGCTCGCTCGTTCATCGCCAACTACGGAGCCTTACTAGTTTATAGGTATATTGTTTTTCAATTTGTATCTATATTTTGTTTTAAACATATTTTTGGGGTGGGGGGGAAGGCTAAAACATATATTTGCTCCCAAACTTCTTGAGTGGGGGGGCAGCTGCTCCCCCTGCCCCCTCCTCTCCACCCCCTACCCCTCCCCCGTTATTATGCCTATGGTTTGCACATCTGGAAGTGTTTTCAGCGATTGACGAAAAACGAACAACGGTGGAACGAAGCGTATCCGTTGTATTTGTCCACCTTATAGAGCTGTTCACTCTGACGTCATTGATGGAAAGTGGTACCACAGCTGGACTGCGCTAATGTTAAAGGTCATTAGGGAAGATTTGCTTACCTATATTGTGGGAGAGTAACGTTCGATTATGTGATGAAAACTTGTTTCATGAGTAATTTGGATTTTTCCAAATTTTGATCACGCAAAACATGCATTCAGAAAAAAACAAGCAACGTCGCAATTGACGTTTACATATTATGAGGCGGTTATGGCGCAGATGTTACATTCACAAAAACGTAAGCAATGTCAGCTTTTGGTTTTGGTGCGCCGATTTCAGTTCATATTACGGTGTTAGGTGACGAGTAACCTCAATATTGTATACTATTATTAACTTTAGGTTGTCTTTCGTTACATTTGTTTCCATCAATACATTTTTTTCAAGGTTTACCAAATTTTATTGAACAAGGGGAAAGTCATTGGTTACGTCATTGGAGGCATTTGATTGTGTTAAGGTTAACTGATAACTACTCAAATACCTAATTCAGAAGTGGCTTGTCATTGGAAAATTAGTCTGTTAGGTGGAAAAATGAGGAAAAATCCACATTTACCCATTAAACCACTTTTCATCGCCTAATCGAACGCCATTCTCCCACAATCTTAGATAAGAAAATCTTCCCTATGGCCTTTTAACATTAGCGCAGTCAGCTGTTGGAACCACTTCCAATCAGTGACGTCATGGGTGAACAGCTCTATATCTCATCTTGTGCCAAACTTTTATCTTTGAGTGAACCCCTCTTATGCAATATCTGTTTTCGTATTTGAGCTTTTCTCGTCTTTGGGTACCTTTTACTCCATCACATTTCCATTGCTTAACTAAATGAAGGGTTTCAACAAAAAAAAATCTGACCCCAAAGGGGTCTTAAGACCCCTTGTCCCTGTAAGAGGCGTCTCTAAAAGAACAGAACAATCTGGTTATGGCCGACTTGTTCTGCGTTACATTTGTCAGTGGCGCATAGGTATCGCCAAGGAAGGGGGGGGGGGGGGCAACGGGGAGCAACGTGCTTCCGGAACCTGGGACCCTCTTGACCTCTTGACATCGATACATATACATATTTAAGGTTCGGAAAAATGGGGCAGTTGATGAAATCGGAGGCTCGCCTCGACATCAAACCTGCATTTTTTTGTGCAAATATGATTAATTTATTCCTAGTAAAAGTCGTTTCTTAGGACGCGAACGTCTGCCAGAAAGACTTCCTCTCGAACTTAAAATGTCAAATGTCTGGTGAATGATGGTCCAGGGCTGGTCTTTCTACATATTACAGCTGAGATGTAAAATAAAATAAAATACATGCAAGGGCGGCGCCACCTTCCGAGAGTTGGGGGGGGGGGGGGGCGGAGGCACCTTGAAGTCGATTCTTTCCATGGCCCATAGGCGTAATGTTAAATCCGAAAATGTTTGGGAGGGACGCGTCCCCCCCCCCCCCGCCTACGCCGCCCATGAATACATGCAACATATTTCCCACAAGGCATACAAACTAGGCAGTAACGGCATTTTAGTATGCCTTCATCTTTATGCTATAAAAACTAGGCAGTACTTTAGTAATAATATAAGAGACAAATACGGCGCAGTCATGCCAAAATATCGCGCATTTATCTTGTATTGCTTTCAATATTTGTGCTGTTTTCGTATAACTTGGTTTGTTTGGTGTTGAAT
>JAXIVJ010003343.1:12500-95400 GCA_036785665.1 Chirona hameri
ATATATATATATATATATATATATATATATATATATATATATATATATATATATATATATATATATATATATATATATATATATATATATATATATATATATATATATATATATATATATATATATATATATATATATATATATATATATATATATATATATATATATATAATATATATATATATATATATATATATATATATATATATATATATATATATATATATATATATATATATTAATTTGTTTTGGCTAAACTATAAGCATGTGAATGATTATAATTCAATATATTTGGCTGGAGTCTTTTTTGCCAAGAAAACTTGCAAACAGGGATTTCTCAACATGGGCTACAAAACTGATTTTGCAGTTCAAAACCCCATTTTGAAGGTGAACTATTCCCTTCAAGTGTTTGGTAAACGTAAAAGTTATACAGTATAAAAGTCAGTACGAACATTATCTTATGAAAACTGGTCGGGGAACTACGAGTCTAGGGGTGCGTTCGGAAGGCGACAAATTTCGCGAAATTTATCATGGTCGTTCGGTAGGAATTTCGCGAAAAATTCGTCGGGCTCGCCGTATACGGCGAACCCGACGAATTGTATACCTTGACGCACATATATGTGCGTCATTTAGGTATTTAAACAATGATTTCATAACAATTATCTTTGGTTGGCAGCAATTATTTTGAGAAAGACTACTATTACTGTTGATCACAGATGACACAACAAATCAAGAATAAAAAACATCACCATTGGCCATTGTCATCACCATCACTATAAGCAATTCAATATAATTATTGATAGGTTCACAAGTAGACATGATATGCATCTGGAAGCATGCTTCATATTATAACACAGTTACCAATTATGAAAATCACATATTTCCATATATATCGGTGATTCTACACTTACCCCATCTCCTCAATGTGGGCCGCCATCTTTGAAAACACCGCCGTGACATGCTCCGGCGATTCCACGTTATTTCGCGAAATCCCTCATTTCGTGCTCTCCGAACGGCCAATCGCAAAAGATTTCGCGAAATGCGTGGGAGAATGGCCCTTCCGAACGCACTCAAAACAAACAAATCAAATTAAGAATAAGTGCGCAATGTTTGTAGCCTACTAGAATGTCACCATATTTAGTTTACATCTAACGTTATTATACTATACTCAGGGTTCGGAACTAGGACTATTATATTTTCAATGATATTTGGAAAATAAAGATGAAAATAGCCAAATCAATCCGAACAAAGTAAATTAAAATTGAAATGATAGACACAATTTCAAAGAACATCCTCAGAATAGGCTAATTATTGAGATCATATATACTGAATTTGAGCATACCCCCTTCAATATACCCTGGATCAGAGCGCTGTTCGGACGCACGTAGCGGCCGCTAGTAGCGCTAGTAACGCTTTCGTTCTCCATGGCAACCAGGCATCAGCCAATGAAAAGCCAGAAAGGGAATACGTCACGATAGGAACCGTGGAGCCTGCCGAGAGGCTATCTCTGCTAGTGGAAAATCGCAGAAGCGGCGAAAGCGCTAGCGGATGTGTTTCAATAGTGGCGCATGAGACAAATCAAACTGAAATGAAAACAAACACAGATGTGATATGCCCCTGAAGCAGAGTCTGGAAGTGCTTCTGTGAGTTCTGTCTGTTTACTGCTGCGTCTGTTTCCGTGACGTAATTGTGACGTCAGCTAGCGAAAAGTGCTAGTAGCGTGTGCCGAGCAGCGCTCAGAACATTGGGGATGCACCTGCATCCTCCTAAGTATATAAAGTTCCGCATGTGATTCTTGATCCCCACCATTCATGGGTGAACATGGTTGAACATGAACATTCATGGTTGCTTTTTAGAAATCATCCGGAGGTGGCAATATCCCTTTAAGGATAACAAAAATGGACACAATTATTGACAACATTTCACTAAAAACACCGCCATGGAAAATGGCCAGTCTCCAAAAATAATCACACCATCTGATGCACAACTCTTTACTCCATCCACCTCGGTCACAACTGAAATTGTTTACGTAAGTTTTGTTTTCAAATATGTTTGTCATTTGCCTAGGATAACTTTTTTTTTATAAATTTTCAAGTTTATACTTTGTAAGCAAATAAAATGAATTGTGTAACGTAATTACATGAAATTATTATGAAAAAGTATTTTTTTTAAACAAAATTATTCACCCATGCTGTTACTACATCAATATTTTGATACAGTGTTTCTAATTTGAGTAAAATAAATGGATTCAGGTGAGCCAAGGGATAAACAAATTGATGCACTTATAAAGCAATATTGCATCAATTTCCAAGATAATTATTGAACATCTAGGTGGCTGAAAATGTATTGCCACAATGCACAATGCACAGATTCGTGTGCCATTCATCCCATTACTGTTATCCAGTGCTTCATAATTGACGTTTGTAAATTGATCATTTTCCCAATACCATTTCTATTGGGCTGGATCAAAATATTGACGCGTCAAAAACATTATTATTTGGCCCTAATGCCAGCAACTGCATTGGGACTTTCGTGAGAATAACATATGAATTTTGTACACACCGCTGTCACGCGTCCCGAAAAGTTATTTCCACAAAAGCAACGCGTCTTTTTTGACAACCATTTGCGCCGAAATAGAGTGAGATTGGATTCCAAATTGATACCATAAGAAGTGTCCTTCCCACATGTAAAACAAAAACGTTTGCTCGAGCTTCAATTCCTACTGGCAGCTTGCTGGCCTCTATTTTCTCGTCCAGTTGAGTTTTTAAGCCCATATTTGATGGTAGGAGCCGTGTTTTCCAAAATGTTCCAGTGCTGGATTTTGATTGCTGCAAAGTCAATTTTTACATTAAATTGTTAACCTTTCTTTTGGGGGGGGGGGGGGGCAAAATACATGTCCCCCTTCCAGGCTGTTGGGGGGCGGGGGCATGGCCTGGTTGGCCCGTGGGCTCCGCCACCGGGGGGGGGGGGACATGTCCCCCAACTTCAAAGTTGGGGGGGGGACAGAGTGTCTTTTGTCCCCCCCCCCCCAACTTTGAGCACATGACACTGCCCTCAAATTGCAAGCACCTCAAACTTCAATACACACCTCAAGCACCTTCAGCAGTAATAATACAATTATCGATGATTTTTTTTCGCGCCGCTCCGCGGCGCAATTGCAATACCACTCAATTGTATACGGGTTAAAATAAAATTATAAATTCGCACCGTTTCGCGGCGAATTTATGTTTTGCTTATATGTTGCTACTGTCCTATATAATTGGGCAAAATATTTCGCTTTATTGCATTTTTTACCGCACTCTTAAACGCAAAATAAAAACGATGTCATAGAGGGGGAAAATGCTTATCCAGGGCATAAGCTTCACAATTTTCGCGCCAGCTCCGCGGCGCAATTCATTTCAAGAGAATGTTTCACCTTTCTGGAAGTTGTCAAATATACGCCAGTTGTAGTGCAAAATATGAAGTAAGTGCTGCTGAAAACGATGGTGATATTTGTTTTCTCGAAAACCTCACTTAATTTCTAAAAAATAAGTTTTTAATATTTGCTTTGATGATGTCATATTGAGCTATAGACCGCCGCTGATTGGCTGATAAAGTGGGATTGGCTGAAAAAGTCGCTGTCAGCCAATCAGCGGCGGCACTAGCCTAGACCCCATTTTGCAAACTATAAATTGAATTGCTTAAAAACGGTTACGTTTTGGGAAAAATGACCTTAGTAATTTATACATTTAAATAACGGCCCAAGATAATGGCTATCTCAGTTTAAAACTAATACAAAGGTGAAACATTCCCTTTAAGGGTTCCGGGGCTTGGGCCTAAACAATTATTCGAAGTTAGTATAGCTGATTCCAAACTGGCGTCGATCGTTCCAAAGTTGAAATCCCCTCCAACTCGCTGGTTCTAAACCCCTCGGTTTACTTACTCCAGCTCCTAAAAGTGTTGGTATGGCCCATGCCATACCTGCCATACTGCATTCTCCATTCTTGTAACGTGCCTTTTCATCCGATTTGTTTGGCCCTTTCAACGCTTGGGAAGGGGCCCTTTCAACGCTCGGGAAGGGGCCCTTTCGAGGCCCCCCCCCCCCTGGACGAAATCCTGGATACATGCCTGTGTGGACTGTGGTTAATTAACAGGGTCATGCCACTGCAACTTAGCAGTAATGCGCATGTATAAGTCGCTCAGCTTTTTTAGAAGCGGAAAGTACGCTAACTTAGTAAACAAGTCACCTCCCTATAGGCAGTGGCGTCGCCACAAAATTTTGAGTGTGGGGGGCAGCCATGGGTTTGAGACCAGCCCCATTGGGCTAATGTTAAAATTCTGCGAATCTGGGAGGGAGGTCGGACTCCGGCCGGAGCGATCCTGGGGGAGGCGCCCTCCCCCCCCCCCCCCCCCCCCCCCCAGGTGGCGACACCCTTGTCTCTAGGTACCACTGATACAGCAAGTAGCGGGACTATCTCGAGGCAAGTTAGCATTGGCGCACGCAGGTGGGGAGGGGGGGGGGGGTCAAAAGAGTCAGCTGACCCCCCCCCCGGCATTTCTGAGTGGCACGCATCAAAAGAACTCGTATTCTGGCCCATACCTGGCAGGGCCCCGGTCTCGGTCAGGCCCGATCGAGGCAGGGGCCCGGTGCTGGCAAAGGTGTAACATGGGGCCCGGTCAGGACGAGGGCCCGGTCACAACAGGGCCCGGTCCTTGCAAATTATTTGATACGCACCCCTTTCTGATATGGGCCCGTTCCTGGTAGGGGCCCGATGGAGGCAGGAGTCCGGTGTTGGCAGAGGCGTGATATGGGGCCCGGTCACAACAGGGCCCGCTCCTCACATTTGTATTTATACGGGCCCGTTCCTGGTAGGGGCCCCATCAAGGCAGGGCCCGGTGCTGGCAGAGGCGTGATATGGGGCCCGGTCAGGTCGTGGGCAACAGGGCCCGGTCCTTGCAAATTATGTATCCGAGCCCGTTCTTGATCAGGCACGATCGAGGCAGGGGCCCGGTGCTGGAAAAGACGTGATATGGGGCCCGGTCACAACAGGGCCCGATCCTGGCAAATTCTTGATACGGGCCCCTGCCTCGTCTTTGCCGGGCCTGGGTCTAGTGACCCAGGCCCGTTCCGGGTAAGGCCCCGGTCTTGGTCAGGCACGATCGAGACAGAGACCCGGTGCTGGCAAAGGCGTGTATCAGGGGCCCTGACAGGTGTAGAGCCCGGTTCCCACCATATCCCATATACTCGGCCCTATATCTCGTTGAGCTCATGAATCCGCGTCCCCACCCCAAACTTCAAACCTGTGGCGGAGACCTTGGGTTGCCCCCCCTGGATCCGCCAGTGGTTATGCCGCCGCCTCAATCTTCTTCACAAAATTCGCACCACCGGGGAACCACAGGCTCTCGCTTCCCGGCTTTCGACAATTTCTGAGTTTCGAGCTAGAAGCACACGCCAGGACGCTGATTTGGCCCTCCCGCGCGTGAGAACCGAAGCCGGCAAGAGACGCTTTTTATACAGTGTAGCGCAGCGCTACAACGCGTTGCCGCCGGACCTGCGCGAGGCGTCTTTAGCTTCTTTTAAACGTCAGCTCGGTGCTCTTTTACATGGTGTATGATGGGTGTCGTGTATGTTTATGTCGGTCGCTGTGTGAGTGTGTGTATGATCATGGAGTGCATTTTAGTTTCTAGTATGCATGTTGCTGAGTGTCGTTTTTAACATGTCTCTACCTTTTAACCATGACGCGACACTCAGAATAGCCGTTTTATGCATCGGAGAGTGTTTTTACTGTCAATACATTATGGTTAAACAACACAATGGCGATGGTGTCGGCTGATGCAGCAGTGTGTCAAATTGCAGCGCTTACGAAAGTGTGCTTTGACCGCAATTGCACCAAGTTGGCGCAGCCGTTGCACGTCCAGGTCTTTATGATTATGACAGAGGCTAATAACTATACATGAAATGAGCTGAGGAGTCTAGGGTACCCCCCACCTACTAGTCTAGGGTACCCCCCCAAAAAAAACTTTTGCGTCGGTGCAGGCTTGCCAATTGACACGGCGTTCTTCTCTAGGCCAATAACAAGTATGCCAAATTTCATTGGATATTTTGAGTTTTGCCCCCACCCCCGGTAAGTTGTCGACCCCTACCCCAAAGGTCAAAAATCAAAGTCGTCGTACTAACCTCTGCGTATGCTCATTTGAAAGCTCTTGTCGAGTAGAATAAACTCTACTTCAGTCGAAATGCTCTAAATTCACGTGTTCGTTCTATGAGTCATAAACAGCTACCAAAAGCAAGCCTTCAATAGAGCTCTATTGAAGGCTTGCTTTTGGGCTCTGTGTATGACCCATAGAACGAAACCTTGAGTTTAGAGCATGTCGATTGAATTAAAGTTTATTCTACCCGACAAGAGCTTTCAAATGAGCATGCGCAGAGGTTAGTACGACAACTTCTATTTTTGACCTTTTGGGTAGGGGTCGACAACTTACCGGGGGTGGGGGGGGGGGGGCAAAACTAAAAAGATCGCAATTAAATTTGGCATACTTGTTATTGGCCTAGAGAAGAACGCCGTGTCAATTGGCAAGCTTGCACCGACGAAAAAGTTTTTTTTTTTACTGAGGACGGCTGTAAACGGACTGTCTTGAACTGGGACCTGCGCCTGCTGATGTTACTGAGCAGTGTTTCTGTCTGGCAGTGTTACTAATCAGTGCTTCTAGTCTGGCAGTGTTTTTGATCAGTGCTTCTAGTCTGGCAGCGTTACTGAGCACTGTTTCTGGTCTGGCAGTGTTACTAACCGACTGTGTTACTAACCGAGGGCCCATCAAGCCGACCGAGGGCCCATCAAGCCGACCGAGGGCCCCTCAAACCGACCGAGGGACCCTCAAACTAACCAAGGGCCCCTAAAACCGACCGAGGGCCCATCAAGCTGATCGAGGGCCCCTCAAACCGACCGAGGGACCCTCAAACTAACCAAGGGCCCCTAAAACCGACCGAGGGCCCCTCAAACCGACCGAAGGCCCCTCGAACCGACCGAAGGCCCCTCAAACCGACCGAGGGACCCATCAGGCCGACCGAGGCCCTTCGAGATCCACTGAGGGCCCCTCGGGAAAAACAAGTGCATCCTCAGGACGACTAAGGGCTCATCAAGCCGACTGAAGTCCCCTTAACCCTATTTGTAACAGGGGGGGCGGATTCCGCCCCCCCCTCATGTTTTTCGCAGATATCTCCAGAACGGCTTTCAGCAGGGCCATGAAATTTTCGGACTTTTCATAGAATTGAATACCGCATTTGGAGTCAAAATTTTGAGTTCTTAACCTGAACAGAGGCGGTTCCAGGGCCCAGTTTTGGGTGGGTTCGGAGGCGAAATTTGGCGATAATACGGAAATGCGATCTTCACGGTTTCTTCCTAACTGCATCAAGTATAAATGAGTTACATCGGTTTACGGTGATTGCAACAAGTGCAAATTAGTTCATGTTAATGAAATATCATAAAAATTGCATGGCAGAGGCGGTTTCAGGGGCTTGAAAAAGGGGGGGGGGGGGTTCCAGGAAGTATTCAATGCTTGGCGGGAAGCCAATAGAGCGATGTAAGGGACATTTATAGCTATCAAGATGTAAAAGATAGCTTCTGCTTCCATTATTTGCATAATTTATTACATATAGAGTTTCAGGGGCGTGTTCAGGAACATGAAAAGGGGGGGTGACTGGCATGGAGATGACGATATGCCAGCGATAACGGCGCAATAGACGTTTAGCTTATAATGATATATGCACATATGAGGCCAGAAAAGGGAATAAAGTCATTTTTGGCAGAGGCGCGCTCAGGAATGGAAGAAAGGGGGTCATATTATTGCAAGGAAACTAAGAGGCATGGGCGTTGACATAACATACTGCAGTTTTCGGATGAAACACGCACCACAGGCTACTCTACGAACGATTATAAGATAATAGGCGAGTCCAGGTAGGGTAAAAAGTGGGGTAAGCAATGTCAATTGAAGTTGTAAGTGAAATAGTCACTGTTGACTAGTTAGTATCATAATAGCGGATAATATACTTTTCAAAATGTCTTGCGCCGCCCCAGTTTGGATCCTGGATACGCCTATGATGAAGTGCAACATGCAAAAAGGAACTATCTACGATCAGTAACATATTTATAGTGCTGGGTAGCAACTTGTCTGCGGTTAATATTTTTTCCCAATTTACCTCCCTTTTTCACTAACCTGGTACCACCTATGGCAAAAAAATATGATGTATAACCGTTTTGTCTAATGTCACAATCACATACCATTTCATTTATCAAAAAACAACATCAAAAAATGGTTTTATTACGAATTTACTTCATCCCCATATTGAGTGACCTGCACACGCCTATGATTTTTGAATTTCCAAACGTCACCGTCATATATCAATTTTCAATTCAATCTCTATCGATTCCTATTATTTGTGTTCAAATCGGTCGATAAACATGAAAGCTATGTCGGATAAAAAATACCAATAAAATGTGTTGTTTTTGCCCCCCTGTTGCCCCCCTATCCAAAATTTAGATATTTTTATTATTTAGAAATGTAGATCGTGTTGAGAGGAACCAAACACCGTTTCATTTGTGAAAATCGGACGGGTAGATCTCGAGATCTCCGGGGGGGCGGAATCCGCCCCCCCCCCCTGTTACAAATAGGGGTAGCCAGGAGCCTGTTACAAATAGGGTTAAGCTGATCGAGGCCCTTCCAGACTGACTGAGTGCTCTTCAAGCCGACTGAGGCACCTCAGGTCGACTGAGGGCCCCTCAGGCCGATCAAGGGCTTCTCAACTAGACCGAGGACCCCTTAGGTCGACCAAAGGCCCCATAAGCCGACTGACTGCCCCTCAGGCCGATTACGGGCCCCCTCAGGCCGACCGATGTCCCTCAGGTCGACCGAGGGCCCGTCTGGCCTGCCCAGGGCCCCTCAGACCGCCAATGGCTCCTTAGACTAAATAAAAAATGGGACCTTCTGCCCAATATAGTACCGGCGGGTGTCCAGTGTACCCCCTCGGATACGCCCTCACTGCGACACAGACGATGGCGCGCATCAGGACAACAAACTGCGAGCAGCATGGCGTCGTGATAGGGAGGGGGAGGGGGTTGACTGTCGCTCACTCACCGGTCTGGCTGCTGGACTGCGGAGCCGCCCGGTGACCGGTGTGTTGTCCCGGGCTGACTCGGAGGTAGTGACCACCGTCGCCCAACCGGCGGCTCTTGGCCGGCGCGGCGGCGTGCCCGCCTCCCAGCCGCCGCTGACATAAAACACGACCTGCAGCCCAGTCCGACCCGGGCTGTTTGTTGATCCAGGGACGGACGCCGTGTCACCTTGTCTCACGCCGTATCGTGGCTTTCTCACGCCGTATCGTGGTATCACGCCGTATCGTGGTCTCACGCCGTATCGTGGTATCACGCCGTATCGTGGTATCACGCCGTATCGTGGCGTTTGACGCTGTAGATGATCCCAATAGATTTGATTGATTCCCCAAATCCCAAATTTTTGGAGCAATGGAATGGTCAAGACGCAGCCCTCAGGCGTGGTTGTGGCGTTTATGAAATGCGATTGATGTGGTGTGACGTACTCAAACGACGATGCATTTTATGTGGTGTAGGATGATATGTGATGCGTGATGCGATATATGTTTTAGACATGTTCTCTTGTAATTGAATGAACATGGAAGAGCCAGTTTACTGGAAGTGTTCTTAATAAATATTATTCGTATTCTGAATAGAAGGCTTATTAGATTCTGAATAGAAGGCTATTGGCTGTTCATAGTGGTGAACTGTTTGGCGAGATGGCAAGAGGCAGTGTTAAAGGGACTATCCCACCTTAACCCTCGTCCTACGGGAGCTTTTTAAACTTTCGCCTGACCGGCCCCCCTGTTATCTTCCGAACCAAGCAACTTAGAGCAATGCAGTTCAAACCAGCATGTTGCCTGTCATGAGAAGAATCAAAAAGTTTGCGATTTTTAGGTTTCAGGTCAACGGGTGACCTTCCAGGTCAAGTGAATGACCTCGGGTCGACCACGTCCAGAACAGCACTTTTGATCGTCAGAAAACCTCAAAATTATAAATGGATAAATGTAAATAAAAAGGCATGTTCCTAGACCAGTTTTGTCTCAGAAATACAGAAAAGTAATTATTTGTTCGTATCTTGTCAAAAAAGTCAAAAAAAGTTATTTTAACAAGATGACGTCATGAGATTCTTACACTTAGAGAGCCATCACTCAGTCAAAAATAGAGATTTGCTTTGAAAATTTGATTTGGGCATTTTCCATACTCCGTTCTCTCAGATATATTCCGTTTTTTTAAAAATATCTTTGAAAATGTTTATTTTGTGGTGGTTTTGTAAAAAAGAAACAGTTTTTTGTATTTTAGGGGTCAAAATCCCAAAATTTTGGAAATCCGAGATTGCCATTTTAAAGAGAATACCATTTCGTATCTTCGGTGAATTGCGTTTGCAATTTGCTTTAAAACTCTGTTTTCTACGATTTTTCAAATAGTTCTATATAGTTTTTTCACCAACATGACGTCATCAAAACATGATTTTTCCCAACATTCTTTACCAATTTCAATTAAATTTGTTACCGCTTACGTAAGATTGTTGTAAACTCAGCTACTGAAAATTTCAGCAAGATGCACTACATGTGTCAAAAGTTATTCAAGAAAAACTTTAGGGGGCCTGTCAGCCCCCCCCCCCCCCCCACCGTAGGGCGAGGGTTAACATTATATTTGAGTTGAGATAGCCATTTTGATGGCTTGGCATTGAAATTAAGTATGGCGGCAGTTAAAACAACCACAATGATTTAATCAAAAAGATATTCGAGTTTGATTTTGACATCTGTAAAAAAAGGCACATGTGTATTTGGATAGGGCCTCTAAACCGACAGCGTCGTCTCTCTTCACCCAACTGGTAATGATAGTCGACTTGTTTAAAGGTCAGCCTTGGAATATTTTCTTCTTTCATTTATCGATCCCCGGGTGGTTCGCAAGGGTGCGGATATACCCCGGATATATAATCTATATTTATGTCGACATTCGTGGCGCAGTTGCTATTCTGATCGTAGGTAAAAGCCACTAAATAAATATGTTTTTTCCGCTTATGCTATTACAGACTATTGACGTTACCAAGCCCAAAGACAGTTATTTTCCCTGGTCATGAATCATGCAGGTATTTTTCGATTTAATGTAGGTAACGTGACTTAGCTTTTTCTTACTTTGCTTTGCCATCAATATGCAATAACAATTGACCAATATAGCTATCAAGTTGATAACAATATAGTTTTGAGCAAGGGCGGACTGTATTTTTTTTTGTTCGGGGGGGGGGGGGGGGGCTGTAGGGGTTAATCCAGTGGAGTATTTTCAGAATTGTTGAGCGAAGGGGTAGCAGGCCGTCAGCCCGTCAGCGAAAAGTTGTTGACGGGGGGGGGGGGGGGGAGCGGGCCGTCAGCCGTCCGCCACTGAACGTCTGCGTTTTTTTTAGGGGGGGGGGGGAATCATGGTTTTAGAATCTATGGTGGGGATCATGGCCCCTTGTCCCCCCCCCCCTCCTGAATTCGCCCCTAACCCCCGCACACACACGATTCCAGGGTAAAAAGTCAAAAGATGAAAAGTAAACGGACGGAAAGTCAAGGGACGAAAAGTCAAGGGGTAAAAAGTCGACATCGCTAAAAGTCGAAAGATAAAAAGTCGAAAGATAAAAAGTCGGAAGATAAAAAGTTGAAAGATAAAAAGTCGAAAGATAAAAAGTCGAAAGATAAAAAGTCGAAAGATAAAAAGTCGAAAGGTAAAAAGTCGAAAAGGAAAAAAGTCGAAAAGGTAAAAAGTAAACATGGCAAAAAGTAAACACAAACAAAAGTAAAAAGTTGCATAGCTAAAAGTCAATCGGAAACTGTTTCACCTATGTATTGGTATTGAACTGAGATAGCCATTATCTTTGGCCGTTATTGAAATGTCGAAAATACTAAGGTAATTTTCCCCAAAACTTAGCCGTTTTTAAGCAATGTAATTTCTTATTTGCAAAATGGGGTCTAGGCTAGTGTATTTTCGAAATAAGATTGATTGGCTGACTGGCTGACATGTCGACTTTTTGACTGTTGACTTTTTACCCTGTTGACTTTTTGTCATTCGACTTTTTATCCATTTGCCTTTTGGTCCGTCGAATTTTTTCCATGTCGACATTTTGACAGTTGACTTTTTGCCTTATTAAGGTTCATGTGCTACTCTACCTAAGTGTATAGCCCACCCACTGCTGCGCCGGCAACATCTGCTGAGCACCACCCTAATGTATTTTTCCCCAGGCTCCAGGCACCGGGCGGCTTCAGTCGGAACTTCTACCTCTTCACACTCTTCCACCCTCTATGGAGGTCACAGCAGTAGCAACATCACCATTTCACATGTAAATATCAACTCCATTACATCTCGCTGCCGCCTTGACGAGCTCTCCCACTTTGCCTCTCTCAATGACATAGACATACTTTGCCTCTCTGAGACCAAGCTTGATGACAAAGTACATCCTTCTCTTTTCTCACTTGCCATTTGCATGATCCAATGACACGACACAGAGACAGGAATGGAGGGGGTGTAGCTATTTATGCTAGAAATAATCTTCCCGTAAAACGATTACATGATCTAGAATCAACTGGAGTAGAATGGATATGGTGCCTTGTAAAGATAAAACAAACAAATTTTATAATATGTTCAGTGTATGTACCTCCTAATTTGCCATCAGTCCAGCATTCTTAATTTCTTACCAAGCTAACTGAAAGTATTGCTTTAGCACAAATTTACTCTCCCCATAACATTATTATCCTTGGTGATTTCAATGCTGGCAACACATTCATCGACCCAAAGTGTTCTAATCATAGCCCAATAATGGCATACGAAGTTCCTCTTCATGAAGACATTTTGGCATCCAACTTTGAACAGCTCATAACTCAGCCGACACGGTATGCGGAGACAAATGGCATTGCTAACCTTAGAGATCTAATTGTAATATCTAATCTATCAATGGTTAATGAAAATGGTGTACTCCTTTTAAAAAATTGATCATATTCCAATTTTTGTCTCCCTCACAATTGAAGCACCTACCATTTATAAACAAACAATACAACTGTGGGATTATAGACAAACAGATGCTGACAAACTAACAAGACTGCTGATGAATACTGACTGGGACAACTTACTGGACTGCGACCTTGACAAAGCAACTGAGAATGTCACTGATGCTCTTTTGTCAGCAGCGAAAGCTTCAATTCCACAGAAACGTTTCTCAACAAAATCTAACAACAAGCCTTGGTTTAATCTAGAGCTCAAACGACAAATTCGTAAAAGAGACAGACTGTTTTTCATTGCAAAAAGACGTGACACTCCTAACGACTGGGAACGGTGGAGACGACAACGAAACATGACGACAGAGACAAACCAGCGACTGAAAAACTTACACATTCAATCACAAGTCACTAAACTTTTGGAACAAAAAAGAGATCCATGTGCATACCACAACATCTTAAAAGGCCTCACTGGGAGGAAAACAAATCACAGCATACCACCACTCATTAGTCAAGACGGAACGCCAGTCACTGATGACCTTACTAAAGCGACCATTCTCAACAATTACTTTGCCACCCAAACTCGACTAGACACAAATGGTAGACCGATTCCTCACATCACTCCCCCATTACCCCCAATTCCTCCACTAGCAGAGATCCAAGTAACCGATCAAGAGGTCCTGAAAATCTTAAATTCCTTAGACGTAAACAAATCATCAGGCCCAGATAAAATTCCTAACAAATTACTTAAAATGTCAGCATTGCTAATTGCCAATCCACTTGCCAAGCTTTTTAATAAATCCCTCCAATTAGGGAAATTTCCCTCGTCCTGGAAAAGAGCATGCATTACTCCCATCTTCAAACAAAGGCTCCAACTCAGATCCAACCAACTACCGGCCAATAAGTCTTCTTCCGAACCTGTCTAAAATTTTGGAAAAACTGGTATTTATTAAAATATACACACATCTAACTGAAAACAATCTTCTAACTGAGAAGCAAAGTGGCTACCGTCCGGGTCACAGTACACACCTTCAACTTGTATATCTTGCTCATCAGTTCGGCGTTAAACGAAAACCATAACTTCACTGCAATTTTGCTCGACATTTCAAAATATTTCGAAAAAAATTGGCACGAAGCACTAATTGCGAAATGTGACATTCAATGCAGCATCTCTGGCTCCCTCCTGGCATGGCTAAGTTCATATCTCGAAGATCGTACTCAAATTGTTCGTGTGGGTAATAGCGTATCTTCGCCACACAAAACATTATAGCTGGTTGCCCTCAAGGCTCGGTTCTTGGACCTCTGCTTGCCCTGATATACCTCAACGACCTATCCAACAAAACCGGGAATGACGCACTATTCTATGCAGACGACACTTCCCTATACTCCTCTCATTCACAAGACAGCCAACAACACAGACAATCACTGCAAAATGACTTAGACATCATCAGGCAATATGGTACAGACTGGGCTATCACTTTTAATGCAGATAAAACAACACAAACATTCACGAACAGGCACAACAACCATGACCTAAGATTATCATTTAATAGCCAAAATATACCTAGCGCTAAGAACCACAAACATCTCGGACTCACATTTTCTACTGACCTCCACTTCCATCAGCATATTAATACAATCATCAGGACAATCAACTCTCACTTAGGACCCATTTACCCCATCGCGAAATTCCTCCCAAGACCTATACTCAACGATATACAACATACATTAGACCGCATTTCGACTACTGTGATATCATCTACGACGGTAACTTGTCTTTGACCGACTCAGTTCGACTCCAGACTCTACAGAATCGTTGCGCTAGACTTGTGACAGGTACACTATTCCGAACATCAACTGACGCACTACTTAATTATTTAGGCTGGGAGCGACTAGATGTCAGACGGCTGATCCACAAACTTTTGTTTTTCCATCGACTGTATTACAAGTACCCTCCTCTTCCCTCATACGTAACGAACCTCTTGACGGGCACGAGACAGGACGCTACTGGACTCAGACTACGCAACGCACAACTTCTTTCAATCCCGCCCATTCGCTTAACATCTTTCCGCAGGTCCTTCATTCCCGCCACTATCCGGCAATGGAATCTTCTTCCTGAATCTCTACGAAATACTCTATTCCGTCTTGCCTTTGCTCGTCAAGTTTGGCAGCGATTTGGGGCACCAGAGCCACCAACACTGAACTCAGTAGGCACACAAACAGTAAATACACTCCACACTAGATTGCGAGTCGGTCTGTCATCTCTGCATGCACACCTATTTAAAGTTCAACGCACACCTAGCCCAACATGCACTTGCACACACAAACAAGAAGACACTGTTCACTACATACTCTGGCGGGGCGCCATATATACACAAGCAACAGGTACACCTCTTCAACGCAGCGCGAACAATTATTCCAAATCTTGATAACCTATCTTATAAATGTCAGCTCAAGGCACTTTTATTCGGCCACACCCTCAATGAAAATCAAGGAATACTCATCGCACACCACCTAGAAGCATGCATAGCACACACTCAACGATTTACCACCCTACAGTAACACCAACACTTCACAAATGCTAGCCCGACTGTTGCCGTCCGTAGTCTGGCCGCCTGGTACCTGCATTTCCCCTCGCTGCTCGGTGGGCTGTTAGCGGGGCGGCGTTACCTGTTTCTTGGTTTCGTTTTGTTTTGTTCCATTTAATTACGTTGGAGAGGCGCTTTAACTTAAGCTTGTGCTTTTGCGCCGATCCGCAATTGTCTGTTAATTTATATATCTTGTTGTTAAACAAAATAAACTGAAACTGAAACTGAAACCCTGTTGACTTTTCGTCAATTTACTTTTTATCCGTTTGACTTTTTCACCGTTGACTTTTTTCCACGTCGACTTTTTACCCACCGACTTTTAGGACTTTTGACTTTTTACTATTGACTAAATGTCCCTTTACTTAACATCCGTTTACTTTTGCCATTCGACTTTTCGTCTGGCATCCCACACACACACACAGACACACACATAGACACACACACACACACATACACACAGACACACAGACGCACATACACACAGACATACAGGCACACATACACACAGACACAAAGACACACAGACACACACACACATACACACAGACACACAGACACACAGATAAACAGACACACAAATTTTGCCAATTTGATCAAATGTCTCTAATTAATATTTAGGAAAAATCAAAAAATTGATGACTGTTTCTTTACTCGTTTGGGGACAGAAGCGGAACAACCTTAAGGTGTGGGTCGTTTTAGACCCCCCCCTTCCCCGACACTATAGGGTTAAAGGGAAATAATTAACTTTGTATTTGTTTTACTACATTATCTTAAGTCACGCGTAAGGTGTTGAATTAGTCGATTCTCATGTTAAAAGTGAATTGACAACTTTTTTCCTATTTCGAAAATTACATTTTGGGGAAAACCAGTTACCAAGGGCGTCGCCGTAGGGGGGACGGGGGTACAGTGGCGTATTGGGAAATCCGTCAAGAGGGGGGGAGCCCCCAAGAGGGCGTCAAACCCCCACATGAGGGCGCCGTCAGCGAAAGATGTTGTTGAGGGGGGGGGATGATAAAAATAGCAAAATAACAAAGAAGTTAATGAAAAGAAATTATACAATAAATCGCAGGGACGTGGGAGCCGTGGGGGCAACTCGCCCCCGCAACTTTGGACCTGGGGAGGGGGCGACGCCCCCCCCCCCAACTTTGGAGCTAGGTGGCGGCAATCCGCCTACTTTTTACATGATCTTTTAATTCTGAATTTGATCAACGGCATTGCCGACGGAGATTTGCATGTGTTTTGTGGAACAAAGACGGTGATCGGAGTGCGTTTCAGCTTTGCCCCCACCCCAACTCCGGAGGTGATTGAAATGTGAGAACGGGCGCTTTTGCATAAGACCGAAGTCTAATATCCGCACTCCGCACTTGCGTTCATCCGTATATGCGTAGTGACTTAATTTTCGTTACGTGCAAAACTACTGATAGTCATTCATTAGGATCGGTCTGAGAGGGCGCTTACCAGGCTTAAAAGGACCATACGCCCGCTTTAGACGGCCCTTGACCGGCCATAGGGCGGGGACCTGATGCCTGGACGGGCTTTGTTATGCGGGTTTGTTTATTCTGACCCGTTGTTTATGAGACACATTTCATCACGGTGCAAACGAACACAGTATCGAAAACGATTAATAACATCATCGCATAGCCATGTTTGTGCGCTCGTGTGCAGGGGCGTCGCTACCGGGGGGGGGGGGGGGAGGGGTGGTCCGGGTGCCCCGGACCCCCCCCCCCCCTCCACACACACACACACACGCACACACTTTTGAGCGGGCGCCGAAGTCGCCCCCTCAAAAAGTGTGTCTGTTCTGGGTTTTTAGAGGGCGCTGGAGGCGCTCCCCTAAACAAATAACTCACAACAAATAAAACCAAGGAAAAACAAAAACAAAACACTATAAAATGCCCCGCCAGTATAAGTGTGTGCACCTCTATGCCAGTAAGAGCCCAAGCCAGTGACGTACCGAGTATACGGTCATTCAGAGCATGACTTGGTCCTTTGGACCCGAGGCGCCCATGCAAAGCTGGCGCCCCTCCGATCAGTAACGGCGCCCCTCCGGCCAGTGACGGCGCCACTCCGGCCAGTGAAGACGCTCCATCGGCCAGTGACGGCGTCCCTCCGACCAGTGACGGCGCCCCTCCGACCAGTGACCACGCCCCTCCGACGAGTGGCGGCGCCCCTCCGGCGAGTGACGGCGCCCTCTAACTAGTAACTGCCCCTCTCCGGCCAGTGACGGTGCCCCCCCCCCCCGCCGGTCAGTGTCGACGCCCCTCCGGCTAGTGACGGCGCCCCTCCGGCCAGTGAAGACGCCCTCCGGCCAGTGACCACGCCCCTCCGGCGAGTGACAGTGCCCCTCCGTATAGTGACGGCGCCCCTCCGGCCAGTGACAGCGCCACTCCGGCTAGTGACGGCGCCCCTCCGGTCAGTGAAGGCGCCCCTCTGGCCAGTGACGGCGCACCTCCGGAGAGTGACGGCGCCTCCGGCCAGTGACGGTGCCCCTCCGGCTAGTGACGGCGCCCCTCCGGCGAGTGACGGCGCCCCTCCGGCTAGTGACGGCGCCCCTCTGGCTAGTGATGGCACCCCTCCGGCTAGTGATGGCGCCCACAAAATATTAAAGGTACGACGGGCACATGAGGAAGGAAAGACCCCCCCCCTGAAAAATGTTCGCCAATATTGGTGTCGCCCCTGTCGATTGGGTGGCGCCCCTCAAGGCATTGACCTGGTCCTTTGTGAATTCCTGCGCACGCCACTGGCCCAAGCTCATGGGCCCAAAATGTGGCGGCCTCTTTATTACAGATGCGATGGCGACAAGATGCTTCCGAGGGCGGCAAGATGTCTTCCGAGGACGACAAGACGTCTTCTGAGGGCGGCATAATGCACTCTGAGGGCGGCAATATGCTTTCTAAGGACGGCAGATAGATAGATAGATAGATAGATAGATAGATAGATAGATAGATAGATAGATAGAGATAGGTAGATAGATAGATAGATAGATAGATAGATAGATAGATAGATAGATAGATAGATAGATAGATAGATAGATAGAGGGGAGGGCAGGGGAGGGGAGGGGAGGGGAGGGGAGAGGAGAGGTAAAAAGGATCAACGCTCAAAACTAGAAGGGCTAGAAAGACGCGGAAAAAAGCATCGAAAGCTCACGACAAGGACATTCGAAGATACTTCGAGTATTATTTGGCTCACGTCAATATTGAGGTCACCAGAGGTCATCAAAGCACAGGTGGAGTTTCCTATTCAAATGGTGGGACCACTGCCCTACCAACTTTGTGTTTTGGCCCACCAACTCATGTCAGATTTAGAGGTCATTCGGCATTAAAATGGTCATTTTCACCAACCAAACAAAAACACCAGCAAAATTACATCTTGCCCCACCAACTTTCTTGGAAAAGCTCCACCCATGCTAATCAAAGGTCAGCTTTTCCAGTTTTAGGACTTCGCTTTCAACACCCACAAATATATCGGCAACTATGATACCTAGGAACAAACGGAAAAGAGCAATCGAAAGCTGGGGCACAACATATTTTCAGAGTAACACCAACCCCCTCAGATTTCGGTCCAAATTTTCCCATGTGGTAGTTGTGTGCTCTGGATTCACCTGTGCTGTCTCAGCTCGGTCAGACCGACGGTGACCGAGCTATAGCCTGCGGCAATTTCGCGAGGTCACGCTGCATGGGCGTGACCTCGCGAAATGTGTGGCGGCCTATACCTATCTCTTAGTTATATGGTATAAAATGTACAAAACCGCATATTGCTGAACTGGCAATGATCTGAAGAACAGTTCGGTCCAATCAGATTTGCAATATTTTGACCTTTGACCCGATGACCTCGTGACCTTAGGTCATGTCATAACATGACAATATGATGTCAGTGAAAATGTTGAACTTTTGTTTTTGCTACAAATTACCTTTGGGTAGTTGCCTTTGTGCACAACCAATTGCGGAGAGGCAACTTTTCTATCAATTCTATATCTATTTCTATATCGTAGTTTGAGCCCTTCGCACTGGCAGATACAGGGTGGGGGTGGCAGATGCAAAAGCCCACCCCCCCCCCCCATCCCAAGCTCGACAGGGGCGGCAATAGAAATGAGCCCCCCTCAAAATTCGCTGAAACTGGCGATGAAAAATGGGTACTGCCTGCGAAAAAATAACTTCTTGCGAAAGAAAAATCTCTTTTTTTGCCTAGTTCGTGTTTCCTCAATTTGGTAGCATTTTGGTAGCAGTATGGATAGGGAAAGTGGCGCATCTGACGCTATTTTGGAGTGTATCAGAACCAACGTAAGTTATAATTTTGCACGCAGCGCGCGTCGCAGCCTTTGGTCTCCTGCTGCCTGCTGGAAGGCAGAGGAGCGCGTGAGTGAATTTCCTTGTATAGGTGCCTATGTTGTATGGAATCACTGGCGGATCCAAAGGGGCGGCAAAGGCCAACCCCCCCCCCCCCCTTACATTCCAAACTCGACAGGGGCGGCAATAAAAATTAACCCCACCCCAGTGTTCTGAAATTGGGAAAATTACATGCAGATGGGCATGCATTTACCAAAATAGTCACCTCCCAAAATACCTCTTAATGTGAAATAGTTACCTCCCATTCGCCTCCCTTTTTGCCATTCTATTGAGCGTTGTGCAGTATTTTGGTTTCATTATCGGCGTCACCTTTAGGTGATTTGATGACATTTGTATACCTTACGTTTGTTCAGATACCTCCATACCTATTACCTACCTACATTTCACGTCGAAACATAGTTGATCAATTGATAGCTTTGTTCACCTGCTGGCTTCTGAGCCACTGCACTGGTGAGGAGAGGAGGTAAGAAAGAGGTAACTATTGGCATGTTTTATATACTCATTCATTAGCGGTCAGATTTGCACAAAAACGTGGCATAGTCATGGTCTGTTGAGAAGCTTTGGTATCATGTTTGATGAAAAATATACATTCCTGTATTTTAGGTGATTTTTTTCCTTGCATGTCAATAGGTCCATTTTGACATGCTTCGTGCACCGTGATACTTATCATGCTGTTATACATTTTGCAGACATGAAATAATATATTTGAAGACTGTAATGGCTTGAAAAACTATTTTGAAAACGACTTGCATTATTTACAAGCAATGTTATCACTTACGTGGCTTATTTGTGTTTTTACAAGTTGGAAGATTTGTTCTGTAATCTATCGTTATTCTGAGGAGGTAACAAACATTATACCGGCATGTTTTTATTATAAGACCATCTGCTTATTTATCACACAAAACAGGTCATTACCAAAAACGTCAATGTTTTTTTTTTTCACCAGCCGAAACCACTTTAACCTCGGAAATGTCCAATGAATAGTCTTGCAAAAATTATTTAGGTTGAAATGTTTTCTGAGGAGGTAACAATTTTTGCGGGGATTATTCAGCGTCAATAATTTAGCTGCCGCAAGGATGCGGCTAACCTGGCGCTGTGTATACAAAATAATCTCCGGCGTCTTTGTGGCAGCCAAGGCAATAGAACACTGAGGCCAGGCAGCTTACATACAAAGGCTACCCTAGGTAATGCAGAAAGTTGTTTGGTGTGGGCATGCTGATGTAGGAGTGGCGGCAGGTAAATACCCTCGTTGTATTTATATGCTGTCCCTTATCTTATTTTTCTTCCCATAATTCAATAAGTTGAGAGAAGTGGGGCAAATGTATTTTCTATTTTGACTCTATTCTTGTTAAGTGTAAAGAAGTGTAGTTCAAACAGGAAAAATAAAATTGATGGTTAATTGTCTTCGAATATGCTACATTTGGTAATTTTGTTCTTGTTTGTGACAGATGTTATTCCCCAATAATGTTTAATTGAATAAAGATATAAAGGTAAATTGGACACCATTTTGTTATTTTCGTCAAGACGCGTTGAATGATATGCAGTATGACTTCTTTCTAATATTTGGTGACTTTCACCTAAGGTCAAGGTTCAAGGTTAGGTTTCCAATTGTGACCTATGTGGCGATGTTATATATCTTAAAACTTGTCTTGTTGTGAGGAATTCGATTGTGCCTAAACAACGCCTGATCGTCAATGGCAACTTTTAAATTCATTTGAATTTGAATGTCGAATAGTAACTTCATAACTTCCTTCTGGGTGTATAGAAAGGCCGAAAATGTCTCAGTTTGCTTTATAATCATCAACGATCGCGCAATTATTTTAATACCAATGAATTTCTATCTTCAAGACAAGTTCAAAGCTATATAACATCGTCGTGTAGGTCAAATTTGGAAAGGTGACCTTGACCTGGGGTCAAAGTCATTAAATGTCAGAAAGAAGCCATGCTGCACAGCATTCAACACGTCTTGATGATAACAACACAATGACGTTTACCGTGCCCTTCTAGCTTTATTCAGTCAAAAGGTGTAAGCGAATAACTAATTTGTATAGAAAATAGCATGTAAAATGGGAACACAAATGAGATATTTGCAGGCAAATGTCCATCAATTTTATTGTTGCACTTAATTGACACGTCCTTACACGTAAGAATAGCATAGCGAAAGAAAAAAATAACCGAAGTCCGCAAAGGGAAAAATGGGGGTACCTTTTAGGTCATATGGAGGCCCCTGGGGCCCGGAAGGTCCCAGTGAAATTTGCCCCGCCCCCCCCCCCATATTGGGAGGCTGGATCCGCTAGTGGCCCTCCGAACCCTTCCAACGAATCGTGGATAGCGACCATTATCGCACAAGGCGCTCTCAAAGGTATCATGCATCTTCCGTACAAGCGAAAGTGAAATTGTAAGCAAAGGTCAAGGTCAAGGTCAGGTCACAAAAGGTTACAGTTCTACGAAAGCCATACGACACATGTTGTATCGGTTACTTTACACGTATAATTCGATAGAAGCGACCATTTTCACAACCTGACTCCATAAATGGCCTTCAGGTCAAGGTCAGGTCACAAAAATGTGAAAAGTTAAAATTGATTAACTTAAATACAAAAGGCATGTGTCTAGACCAGGTTTGTCTCATAAATACAGCGGTGGCATTTATTTGTCTGTATCTGGTCATTAAAAGCCAAAAAAAAGTATTTTCAAAAGATGACGTCATGAGTTACTTATACTTAGGGAGCCATAAGCCAGTCAAAAATAAAGATATTGCTTTGCAATTTAGTTTGGATATCGTGCATACTGTCAATTATATTGCATCAGGCTATTTGTTACATGTTACATATACATTGTTACATATACATCGGAACCTGACACGCCACTAGCTACAATCGAGCGTTATTGGCCGAGTAGAAGAGGATGTAGCCGGCCGAGCTCTGCACGGCGCTGCTGTTTAGCGAGTACACCTCTTGGTCGTCGAACGCCAGCGCCCCGAGTTGACGCCGCTACAGAAGGTAGTGTAATGGCGCTCTCTGTCGAGCCGAAGTGGTTCACCACGTCGTAGAGGTGGTACTTGTGGCAGTAATGCGCCTCCTAGTTGATGACGTAAGGTGACATGTCGAGGTTTTCTAGCGGGAATTGCACGTTGGACTGGTTTTTCCTCCAGAGGCCATCACTGTAAAACCTCTGAATGTGGATGATGAGCACTGGTGGCAGGTGCCAGATGTCCAGCCGATTGGTAGCCTCGGTGCTGCTCTTGCACTTTGGACACGTCCAGCCGCTGATGGTGTCTCCGGCCAGGTACGGCTCGATGCACTCCTGCAGCGAACATCAACTCGACCTAGCAGACAGGCACTGAGAGGTGTGAAAACGTCTCGAACTTGGTCGAATGGTTACCACAGTGCGAGCATCGCAACGTCGACTTGTGCTGGCCCCAGAAAAGGTTCAGGATGAACGAGCAGTTACTGCCCTTGAAGTGTTCCCATGCGACCTTGACAGCGCGCGCGTCCGGCACACCGTCGTTCTCCTGCTCCTAGAGCGGCTGTTTGCAGGGTGCGTCATTCAAGTCCTCGTGCAGGGAATCCAGCAGGAACATGAGGAACTCATGGGCGTCCTGCTGTGTCGAGCCGCAGAAGCGCGCGTGGTGTCTGCCCATCACGTCCTTTAGGTCGTGCAGCGCCACTGACTTGTTTTGGCCACTCCAGAGGACTTTGATAGCCGTGGCCATCTCTTGCGCCATCATGCCGCGCGAGGGCTCGCTATCGTAGTTTATGAAATCCTGGTACCTGTCGTTGGTAAATAAATCATTTAGACCGGGCGTATTTATGTATGTATATGTATGTATTTACATCGTGCCATCGGTCCATGCACACATGGCTATTCTGATTGGCGAGTCAATTCGACGAACATTAGGACAAGAGGCGCACACACACACACACACACACACACACACACACACATGTATACATTCCTGCTGCATCTCACTTCCGGTCACATCTAATCATTATCAGTCCCACTCTGCTTTGTGAGCAGATGCTCTCGGAGCTCGGGTCTAAAGCGCCGCGGACCCATATCGCGGAGACTTTGCGGCAGAGCGTTGTAAGCTGTGACGGCTGAAAACAGAAAGCGGCGTCGTCCCGAGTCTGTGCGTATCACGGGTCTGTCCAGCCGGTCGGCCTGTCTGGTCACGCGGTGGTGAATATCGCCGCGAGTCACCAGGCTACTGTACAGCGACTCTGGCTGGCCGGCGGACACAATGTTTTAACAAAGTCAGCGAATGGTACTGGTGCAGATTTCCCACCGTCAACCAATTCAGGTCTTTCAGCACGTCACTGATGTGATCGTACTTACGACGGCCGGAGATGACTCGTGCGCCAAAGTTAAGCATTTTCTGCAGCCGTGCCATTTGTGTGATGCCGCATACACCATACACACTGATACAGTATCGTAAGGTTGATACAACGAGCGCCTGTACAATGGTGTGAAGCGTATCACGCGGGAGACTGTGCCTACTGTGGCTCAGTCCGCAGAGTAAGCCGGTACATCGCCGCACAACGTCGTCAACATGCGCCGAGAATGTCATATTCTGGTCAAAAACTACGCCAAGATTTTTGACAGTACGAGACCCTACGACCATGGCACCCATAAACTCAACTTGTATCTGAGGCATCATACGTAGATTTTGACATGTTCCCAAGACTATTAGTTGATGCACTGGACAACGGCGTTCATGTAGCAGGTGTTGCATGCATACTTGGTTCTCTAATATATCTTCCGTTTTTTTTATATCTAAAAAAAAAACTTTTTGCGGAAATATTTCCCCAAGTCAGTTTTTGAATTTTTGTGGGTCAAAATCCAAAATTATGAGAATCCGAGATAGCCATTTGGAAGGGAATGTTTTTTTCCTTTCTTTTGACGTGTTTCATTTGCAATTTGCATAAACACTTTTTGTACGATTTTACCAACATTTAACGTTCTTCCACCAAAAATGACATGACATGACGTCACTAAAACGACATTATCTTCCAAACTACATGACCAATTTTAATACAATTTTGTCAAAAGACGGCGAACTGATCCAGCATAAGGTACCGAAAGTTTCACTTCGATAACTCTCATCTTTTCAAGTTATTGAGAAACTCCGGGAGGGGGTAAAATTTACCCTCCCCCTGCCCCCCAGCGCCGCGCGGATTAATTAATGGGATAGAGCAAAACTGAGGAATGCTCGCGATAAAGCACAAGACCTTAGTTAAAAAAGTGGATGGCAAACAGACAATTTTGCACTCGGGCCAGCCGAAATCCACCCACCCCGTTCCCCGGCTTCACAAAATCAACCATGCCCTTTTCCCGGTCTGCCGAAGTCCCAGGCATGCGGAATTACTCCGCCCTGCCCCGCCACACGGACTCGTCCTCCAAATCAGCCCCGTCTCCACCCTATCCTACGCCGATGACACTCAGCTCCTTAACAGCTCCCCACCTGACGTCACCGGCTTATCCCACCTCAAGTCTCGCGTCAAGGAGTCCATCTGGTGCCTTCAAATGTGGTTTCAAGCCAATAGTCTGAAAATGAACTCTGAGAAGACGGACTTCACACTGATCGGCACACAATCATCCATTCAAAAGACCGGCAATTTTCATATCAGCATCTCTGGCCATTAACCCATCAACCACAGTAAAGGTGTATCAGGTGTACTCCTCGACCAGCATCTCGCCTGGGAGGCGCACATCTCTGCGGTCGTTGAACACAATTTTCAAAACTCCGAGATAGCCATGTTGTAGCCCTTGCCATTTGCTATTTTTTACGTTTTTGTATGGTATTTCGCTCAAAATATGGCATTTTACGGTCTGTTAAAGTTCCGTTGATTTGTTTTGTATAAAACTCGTGTGTAGTGACGTCACTAATTCGCTATAACTCGAAATTGTGTCGACGAAATTGCCTTATTTTTTCACAGATGACGTCAACGTGATTTAGAAGAAGGTACTAAAAGTTTCACGTTGATAGCTTTATTGATTTGTGAGGTATTACGCAAATTCATCAGGGGGGGGGCGTTAAACGCCCACCCCCACAGTCAATGGCGGGTTAATGGATCTGAATAGGCTCTTAGGAACTGCTACATGTACGCCGATTCTTTTGCGGAATGTTAGTCACCCATTATCTTTGTATGCCCATGCGTCAAAGAATATCACATTTAAAGGGAAGTGTCGACCTTGGTAGATTCGAGCGAATGCTATACAATGACTAAACAGAGTACGCAGATAATTATTTTGCTATTAATTTGTCGTAAAACCCGGGAACTGTGGAGATATCCATAAAATAAAATATTATACAACATGACGTCATTTTAAGATTAACGTCACAAACGCGTCACACCTCCCGATTTTATGGTGAATCGAATTAGGTAAACAGTGCTGCTTTATGTGCGCCGACAGTTTTATAATGCACACCGTAAGATACACATAACAGGTACGCTATCTGGTAGCACTTTCTTCTGTGATGTCACATGGATTCGATTTTTTTGTCTGTGTCAACGAACGGAAAAACGGTTATTTTCCTCAAGTCTCCTGAAGAACAAATTCACTTACAAAGTAGGAACCAGAGACACTTTTTGGAAGTTTTAAACTTGAAGGAAGCAGATCAATCCCGAGGCCATTTCTAACGTTACGTGACGTCACGGCTGCCCGTCGTGGGCCATCCGTCATTCCCGGAAAACGCCTTCCGCTACGCTGCATTTGTTTGGTGAGTTGATTTGCACTGAATATTGATTTGTTTGTTCTCGACAAGTTTATCCCATTCCTGAGTCAGAGTACGTGATCTTTGTTGCATGTTGTGTTATTTGTTATGCATACTAAAAAATATATGTAAGCTTAATTTGTGACCTGCTGAGTAGTGTATACAAAGGTAGTGTATTTCACATTCCAGATTTAATACCTGCTCATTCCTAATTTGTATGAAATTGAGGCATACCAGTCATACTAGTGACATATCACACATATTTTGCATGCGGTTTTGTAAAAGCAGGCTTGACATGCTTCAGAATCAGGCATGATGTGATACTGACAATTTGTGGTCATTGTTACCTTTATGCAGTCAGCCTCAGCTGAGGTGCTGGAGGAAGAGTGCTGTGCCGAGCCAGGCTTGGCAGAGGGACAGCATACTCTGGATCAGTTTCTCCTTTGCTATGGTGCAAACAGTCACGTCTCCGGCCGTAGAACAGTGAATGAATTTGGTACCAGTGTTATAAGACCAATGTTCAAACTGTGATTTAGTTCAGTTTTCTGCTCTGGGATTGTTCAGTTGGCTAAAAACCGTTGACTATTTTGCATTGTCGAGGTGTGCGCTGCCTCACTCCAGCGCTCGCCAGGTCAACACACGAGCTTATGTATCTGTTCAACACCGCCAGTTCAGAAATTGAGTAAATCAGCGAACGCTTGTAGCGCAATTATGCAGCCTGTATAGTTGTAATTGTGATGCGCAAATCTGTTGAGCTTGTATCATTCAGTTGAATAAATGTGGTCAAATTATGTGCTTGTTTACGTTGAGAGCAATCAGTCGCCTGCAAACTGAACATGCCAGTGGCGCACGCAGGATTCCATTTGGGGGGGGGGGGGGGGTCAGAACCCTAAAAGCGGGCCCCCTTGTGAGCGGGCCCCCACCCGTTTTGAGAAAACTTCACGGATTTCGGTCACTTGTTTTTGAGCGGGCCCCCCTACAGCATGGGACCTGAGACATTATAATTTCTTGTCAATGTCGTGTAAGGTGACTGCGTGTGCTACTGATGTGCGAATTTTAGGTGCGTGTGCTACTGATGTGCGGTACAACTGTCGAGAGTAAATTTGACGAAATGAGGTAAATGACAACACAAATTATATTTTACAGGTTAGGCAGTCCGATCCCCGGTAGTTATGTCATCATCATCATCGTTGGGGTGTTAGTGCGCCTCGACTACGTCATTCGCGCCCACCATCATGTTGCCACAAGTTGCCATAAACCATTTCCTGAAGCAACAATGGATAATGTAAAACATACGTATCAATATCAAATACGCTCGTATCAAGAATTTGCAAGAATCGGGCCCTGTTGTGACCGGGCCTTCGTTTTGACCGGGCCCTATATCACGTCTTTCCCAGCACCGGGCCCCTACCTCGATCGGGCCTGACCACGACCGGCCCCTACCAGAAACGGGCCCGCATCAAGAATATTCAAGGACCGGGCCCTGTTGTGACCGGGCCAATATTACGCCTTTGCCAGCACCGGGCCCCTGCCTCGATCGGGCCTGACCAAGACCGGGCCCCTACCAAAAACGGGCCTGTATCAAGAATATGCAAGGACCGGGCCCTGTTGTGACCGGGCCCCATATCACGCCTTTGCCAGCACCGGACCCCTGCCTCTATCAGGACTGACCAAGACCGGGCCCCTACCAGAAACGGGCCCGTATCAAGAATATGCGAGGACCGGGCCCTGTTGTGACCGGGCCCTCGTCCTGACCGGGCCCCATGCCACACCTTTGCCAGCATCGGGACCCTGCCTCGATCGGAACTGACCAAGACCGGGCCCCTTCCTAAAACGGGCCCGTATCAAGAATATGCAATGACCGGGCCCTGTTGTGACCGGGCCCTCGTTCTGACCGGGCCCCATATCACGCCTTTGCCAGCACCGGGCCCCTGCCTCGATCGGGCCTGACCAAGACCGGGCCCCTACCAGAAACGGGCCCGTGTCAAGAATATGCGAGGACCGGGCCCTGTTGTGACCGGGCCCCATCATCCCATGCCACGCCTTTGCCAGCACCGGGCCCCTACCTCGATCGGGCCTGACCAAGACCGGGCCCCTACCAGAAACGGGCCCCTCAGAAATATGGGCCCCTCAGAAATTCCGGGTGGGGGGGGGTCAGTTGACCCCTTTGACCCCCCCCCCCCCCTGCGTGCGCCACTGGAACATGCTAATATAGTGTCATCCACAGCGCCCAACGAACACAGTTCACATGGTAAGTGTCGGTTTTATTTAATGGGACATTGCCACCTCGCAGGCCAATATGGAGTTTTTGGTGTGTATCGGTCGATTAAACGTGTCCGATTTCACCTGCAAAATTTGGTTCCCGAAACTCCCCCCCCCCCCGCCATTAGATAAAAAAATACATTTGCACCACTCATGCTTGCCAAGCATTCGTAAAATTGGAGTCGCCACATCACTATTTAGAATCACTTCTTTGCTGACTGTTATTTTCTTTTGAATGTTGCAAACTCAACATCACCATTCCGTCAGTGCACTTTAAAATTAAAAAGCGTATGCAGTTAATGTATTTTCAACAACCTTAGCCTCTTTCATAATAAAACAGCAAGAATTGCTATTGCTCGACTTTGGGACCGTAGGAGTTGTGACCTATACCTTATAACACAGATAGACTTTTCAAGGTCAAGTCTTGGCGAATTCGTACGCTTTGGCTTTGGGCGGGCGCCAATACCACAGCCAAACTGGATGAGAGCGGCCATCATGAATCTAGTACTGAGCACAGCTGGGATCAACGTTTTGGAGTCAAAAATAAATACAAAATGTTTTGCCGATACACTGCTTTAGGTGCTGCAGGAGCAAGTTTGAGCTTGAGCAAACATGATTGTCGATCCCCACCATTCATTTAAGTTGCTTTTTAGAAATCCTCCGGAGGTGGTAATATCCCTTTAATAAATATACAGTCTCTCATAATGCACAGGTACATGAGCTGGTCGAATAAAGCTGGCTCAACATCATATTGCACACAATAAGCACAGTACCAAAATGTGAGACATCAGCCAACATCAGGTCTGGGTTGGCTAGCAGAGGGCGCAGGAGTAGGAGGCTGTTGGGTACTCCTAGATTAAGGTTCGGTGCTGTCCTTTTTTAGGTAGAAGGCAGGCCTGCCTGATGATGATGATGATGATGGGCCTGGTTCTGGGGAGAGTTGGGCACGCGATGGTTGAAGCTGAAAAAACGAGAAATCATGACATGATTACATTCAAGGCCCTATAACAACAGGTGGGACGGAGTTTTATACCAAAATTATACCAAGTTTTGCAATGACATTATGGTAACTTATCCATACAGTCGTAATTCCAGTCACCATGCCACTCAAACTGGGAATTATGACAGAAACAAGATATTTTGTGTTCACATTATCACTGTTTTTTAGTTATAAAGAAGAATAGATAAATTATAGTACAGAATTCTTAGTAGTAGGATATAATGTTTTTTTCTCAGGACTACTTTTGCCAGATTGTACAATTCTGACGCGCCAGGGACAAATAACAATAACAATTTATATTCCCCGCTTTTCGCTTTTACCTATGGCTTGCTACATTCAATATACAAAGTTGTGATATTCATATATATAGTTCTTCACTCAATTGCTGTCAATTGCTGTAATTGCTGTAATCAGAGGCAATGCAGCTTCTATATCTTTGACCATTCCTGTCAATGATACCCCGCATAGCCCCCAAGGAACGCATCTCATCACCCGGCTGGGTGACGGAGCAGATGCCACGGCAACACAGCCCGACTCAAGCCGCCAGCAAAAAGAATCGTTGGTCAGTGAGGGGTCGAGTGGAAGTGACGGCGCCAAGGCAGCGCCGGCGCAATTGTTGAGCCCGGCCCTGCAGCAATGGCAGCAGCCACCCTCATCGCGCCTATCCTTCCCTGAAAAAGACACTCTCACCAAAGTGAAGGGCCTGGTGAACTTGGGCAACACCTGCTACCTCAACTCGGTCCTTCAGTGCGTCAGCCAGTGCCACCATCTCTCCCACTATCTGAACCTCAACGGCCGAGCCGGACACCTGGTTCAAGTCACAGACGAGGACGGAAAGTCTCTGGAGCTGGTGCTGTCGGACTGCGGTCCGCTCACGGCCTCGGTGTGTAACCTGCTGAAGCAGATGCACTCCATTGGCAACAACGCCTCCATCAGTCCGAGTGAGCTGCTGCGAGTCATTGCCAAGAGGGCGAGTCAGTTCACCGGGTACGACCAGCAAGACTCACACGAGCTGCTACGCACGCTGATGGAACAGCTGCGACTGGAAGATCTCCAGCGCCACAATAAGTCCCTCACGTACGCGCTGGGCTTGTCGACCAATGCGGACCCCAAGAAGGCGGTCGAGCCGATGAAACGTCGCTTCTAAGCTCTGAGCCGGCAGGTTTCGCACACTACGGTGGACACCATCTTCGGCGGCCAGTTGATCATCCTGGTGGTCTGCCAGGCCTGCACGGCGCGCACCCACCGGTTCGAGACGTTCCTCGACCTCTCGCTGCCCGTCAGCGAAGCAAAGCTGACACGACAGCCCCCACCAGCAGCAACGGACAGCGAGTCTGTCTCTCCGGACGGTCCAGCGGCGGCAGCGGCGGACTGCGAGCTGGCTTCTACGGATGGTCCAGTCGCAGGCAGTGAGCCAGTCTCTCTGGATGGTTCAATCGTGGACAGTGAGCCAGCATCTCCGGACGGTCCAGCATCTGCGAACGACCGGCCCCTGGCACCCTCCGAGTGGCTGTGCCGGGCGTTGACCACGCTGGCGGCGCGCTACCAGACCAAACCGGACGAGTGCAGTCTGCTCACCAGCCTGAACGAGTACACGGCGCCCGAGATGCTCACAGGCACCAATAAATTCGGCTGCCGCAACTGTACGGCACTGCGCAACCAGCACCGCAAGTCTGGAACGTCAGACGAGAAGTCGGCCGGCACTGTCTACAGCAACGCTAGTAAGCAGTTGTTGATCTACAGTCCGCCGCCGGTGCTGACCATCCAACTGAAGCGGTTCGAGGTCGGCAGCTCCAACCTGTACAAGATCAACCGTCACGTCATGTTCAGCGAGCTGCTTGACCTGGCACCATTTTGTTCCTCCATCTGTCAGGACCTGCCGCAGATGGACCGCCGGCAGCGGCGTGTTCTCTACTCCCTGTTCGGTCTGGTGGAGCACAGCGGCCTGCTCACCAGCGGGCACTACTCAGCCTACGTGTGCGTACGAGGGCGCTGTGATCGGCTCACCGTTAACCCTGCCTGGCTGACGCGGTACATCGACGACGCCTACCGATTAGCTTGCGCGCAGGCGGCGCAGACGGACCCCGGAGACGAGGAAGCGGAAACGGCAGTCGCTGAGCCCGAGCCGGGCCGCTGGTTTTACGTGAGCGACACTCGCGTGACCGAGGTCACCCTGGACAAGGTTTTAAAGGCTCAGGCATACATACTCTTCTACGAGCGGATAGTGTAGCGCGTGACTGTATAGGGTAGGTATAATTATTTGTCAGCGGCTGTGCCCCCAAACAATAATTTTATCTGTGTTATACATTGTGATTGATATACCTAATTATCATGTTTTGTCTTAGTTCTTCACTTCATTTGCAATTCCCTGTGATTAATTTTGAGTAGAGCTTAGTAGTGACCAGTGACTCTTTCAATATACAGTGTGGAATATTGCGCAGCACGTGAAATGTTGCTGATCTGCTGCAAAATCAATTGTCCTATTTTAATTTCACCGCCAGCTTTAATATGATTTTCATTTTAGCATTGCCCATTTTAGCATTGTCCTTGGGCAAGAATCTTTCATATTTCTTTCAATCTTTCATCAAGAATCAAGATTCTTCAGAATCTAATTAAAAGCATCTCCAAAAGTTATTAAGATATCATGTTATATCAGTTATACAGTTCAAGAAGTTATTAAAAAGGCCAGTTTATCTTTGCAGAGAATGTGCGTGCAGACTGAGGGAGAATGTGCCAGTCATCGAAGTCCTGAACTAAATGGCGTCTTTCCACATCTTGGCCGGATCGCAATACCTACGTGTATACTCATCGCCAATATAATTCCATCATAGACACTCTGCTGAACGTAGTCAGTGACTTCAGCCGCAACATGGACGAAGGCCGTGTCACGAGTCTGCCCGGTGGACCTGTCCAAGGTCTTTGATTGCAGGAACCGTAATATGCTGCTGAACAAGCTAGAATGCTATGGCATATTTTGCCACTCTGATTCAAATAATATTTTGGATGTTGCAAACGGATCTTAAAAGGACGTGAAACGGAGCGAGATATTCCAGTGGGAGTGGTGCATCATCTACACTATAAACTCACGCCATGCCTGGAGCGTCTGAACACCCCCTTCTAACTCGGCTCTTATTGGGAGAAACGGAATGAAAAATACTGTTCGATAGTTTGTGAAAAAATCATGTCGAAACCACTGCAGTCACTTTTTTGTCTCAGGTCAGTATTGAGGCCCCCAGAGATACTCAAAGGTCAAATTTTACAATTTTGGGATTTTGACCCAGAAACCCAAAAATATATCGGGAACTATAATAGGTAAGACAAAAAAAAACGGGAAAAGCAATCGAAAGCTCTTGAAAAATGCTACCGAAATTGGTGCTCTCGGGAGCTCGCGGAGAACGGTCCGACCCCGACCAAGGTCACGCACCAACCTGCTGGTCACGCACCAACCTGCATGTCAGTCGTCAGTCGAGTGAGCACACGCACACGCACACGCACACACACACACACATACACATACACATACACATACACATACACATACACATACACATACACATACACATACACATACACATACACATACACACACACACACACATACACACACACACACACACACACACACACACACACACACACACACACACACACATACATATATACACATACGCACACACATACACTCTCACATGCGCGAGCACGTGAACACTCGGGCAGCGCTGCCGTTACCGTCGGCCGTCCCTGTGCGGTAGATACAGGTCATTCGTTCTGGCGCCGCGAGCCGTGTCAGTTGGGTGGCTGGTGCGCCCTATCCCGCGCGACCGCTCGGCTCGGACGGCGGCGCGCGTGCGCTATTGTGAGCGTTGTTTCGGGGGACGGTTGCTTTCCGCTGTGTGTATGTTCAATCTGTACTGTTGCGTTGCCGCGCTGTGTGTTGCTATGGCTGTTGCTGTAACATGAGTTGTATTTTGCTGTTTAAATACATCTGGAAAAAAGAAAGAAAGAAAGAAAGAAAGAAAGAAAAAATTGGTGCTCTCAAATTTTAGCTCAGGTCAGGTACGAAATCAAGCTCAAGATTATTTAGCTCAAAAAGGTACGAATAAAAAGTTTAGGCTCCTGAATCCAGAGGCTATAAAAGGTCAATACAGACTGTTTTGGCAAAAAGTTTTTAGTTAACCCTCGCCCTACGGGGAGGGGGCTGACAGGCACCCCTGAGGTTTTTCTTGAATAACTTTTTACACATGCGGTACATCTTGCTGAAATTTTTGGTAGCTGAGTTTACAACAATTATACGTACGCTGTAAACATGTAATGGAAATTGGTGAAGTAGTTTGGGAGATAATCATGTTTTGATGACGTCATGTTGGTAAAAAAATGAGAAATATTTGAAAAATCGTAGAAAACAGAGTTTTAAAGCAAATTGCAAACTCAATTCACCAAAGATACACAATGGCATTCTATTTAAAATGGCAATCTCGGATTTGCAATTTTGTTGGTTTTTGACTCCTCAAATTGAAGAGAAAAAACTGATTTTTTGGGAAAAATCCCCACAAAATCAAAATTTTCAAGGGGGCGGATTTCGCCCCCCCCCCCCATCCAGGGCGCGTGTCAAGTCAATGGAATTTTTGTCCTCAGTTCAGCAGGGTCATCCGAGGTCATCAGAGGGTCATATGGCGGCCCAGGTGGGTCGTACGGCGCATGTTTTGAAGCGCCGATGAGATAAACGCCGACGAGATAAAGGTGTTATATGCTGACGACGTGCAATTTATCCACTGTGGCCTCCCCAACCAACAGGGAGAGTTATAACGAGGCATCGAGTCAACGCTGAGAAAAGCCCATCGATGGCTTGTTGAAAACACTCAAAATTAACCCAACCAAATCTGACCTTGTTCTCATTTCTTCTCGACAAAGGATGTTTGGACACAATTTCGAAATACGTTTTGGCAATGCAACGCTTCACCCATCTGGTAGTGCGAAAATTCTAGGGGTCGTTTTGGACAGTAATCTTACTTTCGAAAAGCATGTTTCTATCATGACGCAACGATGCTACGCAACGCTGTTCGGTCTGTCAAAATTTGCGCACCGACTGCCAAAAGAAGCAAAAAAGTTTATCATTGAATCATTGTTTTTTTCTCGCATATATTGTATTGTGCGACGGTCTGGGCAGGCTGCAACGCAACATAACGTAAACGTATACACAAATAATAAAGCACAGCACAAGAATTATTAAATGCTGTCGTCAGACACGTATGATGTCTATGGATGTGGATTGAAATGGCCGAAAGTGGACGAACTTGTTGCCGAGCGAGACCTGGTGATGGTACATCGTCTTCTGTATGATAATAATACACCGATCTGTCTGAGAGATTTGCTGTGGTACCGCGAGAATATGTCCGCCAGAGAAACCCGAGGTTCTGCAGCAGGGCTGCTGCACATGCCTTGAGTCCGTACCGAGCACGCCCGTCGATCGTTCTGATTTCGGTCAACGGCCAAATGGAACGAGGCGCCGGGCGAAGTGCGAGACGCTGGAGCAGTGACGGTGTTTCGTACGTGGATGAGGGAGTGGCTGACAGCAGATCGCTAACTCTGCAAGAACCGACTGTCTTGTGCTTGTAACGCCTTTGTGTCGACAATTTTGGATGTGGATTTATTTTAATAGTGTAACTATGATACAATGTAAAATGACACTTGTCATGAAAAGCCGTGTTTTGCGGATGACATACGAATAAACGATGATTGATACACAAACACCTGTGGCAAAAACTGGCGGCGCGCAGCGCCGGCTGCACCGCTGTTCTTTCCTCGAAAACCTTAGCGGTTGGGGTTAATAAGTTTGTTGAGTTGTAAAAATCCGTAGCTGCCCCTCCAAGTAACGAGAGACTAATAATAATAAAGTTCATAATCTGATGAAAATATACCTAAAATCATCATTATTATGTATGTTACACTTCATGGTGTATATAGATGAACGATTGACTGTTGAAATGTCTGACGAACCTTATACATTTTAGCCCGGGATACAGCCAGAGAAAACAGTGAAAACATGGGAATGAGCACATTATGGGAAAATAAGTTTTTGAAACATACTTTCCCATAATTCCAATAATTTAAAACACTTTAAAAAGTGTTTTAAAATCGATTTAGAAAACGCTCCATTTCCCATTGCTTCAACAAAAACATGCCCTCGGGCGCCCTCTTACATACGTCACAGGCGTCTTGCCAGATCTAGTAGGAACTAAACTTCGACCCCCCCCCCCCCCTGATTACATTGACACATCAATTTTGTATGCAAATTGGGCAGAGATTGTCAGGCACTGTGGCAGAAATTGAAACTCGGATCAGCAGAAGTGCTATTTGGGGGAATTCATGTCAGAAAGGAGCAGAAGCAGGCAAATGAGGTTCTTTATTGCCAAAGTTGGTAAACACGATAATCGCAAAGGAATACAAACTTGAGTCATCTTAGTATGAAAGGCAATAAGCACATCCTTGAAAATGTTAAAATTAAGTTATAAATTTGCAACTGGTTGGACAGGAAAGGTGTTCGCTGCCAGGACATGATATCCCGTACCATCACCCCTTGAGTGGTCAAAGGTGGGGAGGCCAAGCAGGTGAGTTTACCTATCTGATCTGGAACACGTTACTCATCAGTCTGTGATAAAGTATTTGATTTGGAAAGGATTGTTTCTCTTTGGCTAGGCCAACAAATACTCACTTAACCCTATTTGTAACAGGGGGGCGGATTCCCCCCCCCCCCTCATGTTTTTCGCAGATATCTCCAGAACGGCTGGGAGCAGGCCCATGAAAGTTTGGGACTTTTCCTAGAATTGAATTCCGAATTTGGAGTCAAAATTTTGAGTTCTTAACCTAAACAGAGGCGGTTCCAGAGCACGGTTTTGGGAGGGTTCGGCGGCGACATTTGGCGATAATACGGAAATGCAATCTTCACGGTTTCTTCCTAACTGCCTCAAGTATGAAGGAGTTACATCGGTTTACGGTGATTGCAACAAGTGCAAATTAGTTGATGTTAATGAAATATCATACAAATTGCATGGCAGAGGCGGTCGCAGGGGCTTGAAAAGGGGGGGGGGGGGTTCCAGGAAGTATTCAATGCTTGGCGGGAAGCCAATCGAGCGATGAAAGGAGCATTTATAGCTATCAAGATGTAAAAGATAGCTTCTCATTCCAATATTTTCATAATCTAATACATATAGAGCTGCAGGGGCGTGTTCAGGCACATGCAAAGAGGGGTGACTGGCATGGTGATGACGATATGCCAGCGATTACGGCGCAATAGACGGTTAACTTATAATTATGTATGCACATATCAGGCCAGGAGAGGGAATACAATATTTGTGTTTTGTTTGCAGAGGCGCGCTCAGGAATGGAAGAAAGAGGGTCATATTATTGCAAGGAAACTAAGATGCATGGGCCTACAATGACATAACATACTGCAGTTTTCGGATAAAATACGCACCACAGGGTACTCCAGCCCCCCCCCCCCCCTGAGGTTTTATTAAATAACTTTTGACACATGGGGTGCACCCTGCTGAAATGTTTGGTAGCTGAGTTTACAACAATTATACGTAGGCAGTAAAAATTTAATTGAAATTAGTCAAGAAGTTTTGGAGATAATAATGTTTTAATGACGTCATGTTGGTAAAAAATGAAAAATATTGGAAAAATCGTAGAAAACAGAGTTTTAAAGAAAACTGCAAACGCAATTCACCAAAGATGCAAAATAGCATTCTATTTAAAATGTCAATATTTTATTTTCAAAATTTTGGGTTTTTGACCCCTAAAATAAAAAAAAAACGTTTTTTTTAATAAAAATCGCCACAAAATCAAAATTTTCGAAGATATTAGAAAAACCGGAATAAATGTGAGAGAACTGAGTATGGGCAATACCCATACCAAATTTCAAATCAATATCTTTATTTTTGACTGAGTGATGGCTTCCTAAGTGTAAGAAACTGATGACGTCATTTTTTCAATAACTTTTTTTGACATTTTTGGACAAGATACGAACAAATAATTACCTTCTTTGTATTTCTGAGCCAAAACTGGTCTAGGAACATGCCTTTTTATTTACATTGATCATTTTCTAATTTTGAGGTTTTTTGAAGAGCAAAATCACTGTTCTGGACGTGGTAAATCCGAGGTCATTCAGTTGACCTGGAAGATCACCCGTGGACCTGAAACCTAAAACCCGCATACTATTAGATTCCTCTCATGACAGGCAACATGCTGGTTCTTACCGCATTGCTCTAAGTTGCTTGGTTTGGAAGTTAACGGGGGGAGGGGCCTGTCAGGCCCCTCCCCCCGTAGGGCGAAGGTGAAAAAAGCTCCCGTAGGGCGAGGGTTAAGCCAAAACAATGTCATTTCTCACCACTCAGCCAGACCGGGGCAGCGTATGCCGTCTCACCACTCAGCCAGACCGGGACAGCGTATGACCGTCTCACCACTCAGCCAGACCGGGGCAGCGTATGCCGTCTCACCACTCAGCCAGACCGGGGCAGCGTATGCCGTCTCACCACTCAGCCAGACGGGGGCAGCGTATGACCGTCTCACCACTCAGCCAGACCGGGACAGCGGATGCCGTCTCACCACTCAGCCAGACCGGGGCAGCGTATGACCGTCTCACCACTCAGCCAGACCGGGGCAGCGTATGACCGTCTCACCACTCAGCCAGACCGGGACAGCGTATGACCGTCTCACCACTCAGCCAGACCGGGACAGCGTATGCCGTCTCACCACTCAGCCAGACCGGGGCAGCGTATGACCGTCTCACCACTCAGCCAGACCGGGGCAGCGTATGCCGTCTCACCCTCAGCCGGACCGGGGCACTGGGCAGCATATGGCCGTCTCCCCTCCCCTCAGCCGGACTGGGGCAGCGTATGGCCGTCTCACCCCTCAGGGCTCAGTCAGACCGGTGCAGCGTATGGCCGTCTCCCCCTCAGCATGAATTAAGGGATGGATAATTACCCGCGGTAAACGCAATCTTAAATAAGATCGTACCTTAGGCGCAGTTATCCGTATCCCGTTCGAAAGTTTCGCATCGCACCGAGCCGCGTACGACTACAGCCGAGTCGGACCAGAGCACCAATGACGTCACGCTTATGTGCGATTGGGGCGCTAAAATCTCCGGATGACTCTACCACTCTTATGCGGCCTTGAATTTATGCATTATTGTCACGGTATAGAGATAACGGCGGCTGCGAATTCCTTGTGCATTTGTGGACAGTAATTATTGACAAGGCCGTAATCCGTATAAGAATTCATAATTTCAGATTGAGCGAGTTCCATTGGTTTTTGAACGATGACGCTGAAATGCTGCTTGTGTGGGTTGAGGGCGAACGTTTTTAACCCTATTTGTAACAGGTAGCCCTACAAATAGGGCTACCCCTATTTGTAACAGGGGGAAGATTCCGCTCCCCCCCCCCCGGAGATCTCGAGATCTACCAGTCCGATTTTCAAAAATGAAGCGGCGTTTGGTTCCTCTCAACACGATCTACATTTCTGAGGGGAAAAAATCGAAATTTTTGATAGGGGGCAACAGGGGGGGGGCAAAAACTACAAATTGTAGTGGTATATGTGACCCAACACAGCTGCCATGTTTATCAACCGATTTTAACACAACTAATGGGAATTGATAGAGATTGGATTGGAGATAGATATATGGCGATGACTTTTGAAAATTCACAAATCATAGGCGTGTGCAGGTCACGCAATATGGGGGTGAAGTAAGTGCCGAATAAAACTATTTTTTATGTTTTTTATAAAATAAATGAAATGGTGACATTATAATTTGAAATGGTGACTATTGTGACATTAGAAAACAGTTATAAATCATATTTGTTGCCATAGGCGGTACCAGGTTAGTGAAAAAGGGAGGTCAAATAGGGAAAAAAAATAACCGCAGGCATGTTGCTACCCAGCACTATAAATAAGTTACTGATCGTAGATAGTTCCTTTTTGCATAATGTACTTCATCATAGGCGCATCCAGGATCCAAACTCGGGGGGCGCAAGACCTTTTGATAAGTATATTATCCGCTATTATGATACTAACTAGCAACAATGACTATTTCACTTACAACTTCAATTCACATTGCTTACCCCCTTTTTACCCTACCTGGGCCTCGTTTCATAAAACGCACCTTCTCCAAAAATGGAGTTGGTTACCCCAAAAATGGGGTTAGCTACTCCAAAAAAATGGCGTTACCTACGAAACTCCGTTTCACAAAAGGGGTTGATAACGACGCGGCGCATGTGGAGTAACGCCACTTTTTAACGACGCGAAATGGAGTTGATAACGCCAAAAATGGGGTTAGCTACTCCATTATTTTTCGAGATCCTTGATGTTTGACGAAGGTCGTAGAAAATAAACAACGCAGCAAATTGTGGAGTTACGGCCTTGGTTTTGTCACAGCTTGTGAACTTTGACAGAGAGTATAGTTGGGTGATTTAATATTATTTGGGCGAATCTGGGTAGGGAGAGAAGTGCAGTTGAGCTGAGCGAAGTTGAGTCCACATACCTATGGATGAGGAGCGACAAGACGCTATTGGAAGACGCGAGAGTATAAAGTCCGCAGTTTTTCGTACAATTCTTCGCAATATTTTCGGTAAGCTCATATTCGTCAAAGTTGTGTTGATTTTTTTTTGTTCACAAGCAACTGGAACAAATTCAGTGGCAGGTGAATGGCCGCTGTGTGTATGAAACAGCACTGATCAGCACTTTGGTGATTATTTAGTTTGTAGATACTAGGTAGTCATGTTTTATAGTTAAAGGAAATAGTTCACCTTCAACATGGGTTTTGAACTGAAATAGCAGTTTTGTAGCCCGTGTTGAGAAATCCTTATCTGGAACTTTTCTTGGCTGAAAAGACTCTCCAGCCGAAGATATTGGACTTTTTGGCGAAGGAATACTGCGCATATATGATGTACCGTACCGTCTGAAAGTGCCAGCACTGCCATGGAGCATGCGCAGACCAATAACGCACACCATAAAATCAATAATTTACAACCTTCTGTCCTGAATTGGCGCGATGTAGGACCATTTTTAAAAAGAAAAAAAGAAACTGTATTAAAAAATATAATAAAATCGTGTTCTGAAAACAATTTCCGAAGGTGAACTATTTCCTTTAAGGCTATTTTTACTCTGGTAGTTTGCCTTATTTGTTTTAAATTGTATTCATCATTCATCAGTCATGTTTACATTTCAATATATAATTGATATTAGAGCCAATTATATTGATTTGCCCCACAATATTAATTATCAATGTTGCTTTGTATGCTTGTAGGTACTGTGATAAACCAAGTAGTTACAAGGAATATTAATTCAGTTTTGCACATTTTCCTCATATCCATATTTCCTAGCTACTTATCCTCAAAATTGAAAACTGTTTATTTAATTGGCTTAGGTTTTGACTAGGCATATTTCTTTCGCAGAGTGATGTGTGCAATCGACACAGCCAACATGGTTCAACTCATCCTGGCTCATCAAGACTGCGACTAGTGACTACATCAACATATAACTGATAAATAGCCAATGTGTTATGCATTGTCTGAATCCGGAATGATTGTAATGCTAAAATTCCTTATTATGTTGCACATCAATAATTGACTATTGGTGAATTTCACAAAATCTCAGTTTAGTTTTGAGGCTGTGGAACAGCTGTGATGTACATTAAGTCTTGATATTGTTGCATGCTGACAACTATTATGTCTTCTACGTCTGCTGATTCTAGCTGTAAGGCTGCAGAGTCACAATTCTGTTGCATGCTAGTAACACGTCAGTGCCTGCCACATTCTCTCATTGGCATTGATCTTACCTGTGCACTGCTGCTGACTGTCCTGCTCAAGACTCACAATGTAGAGGTGGTGGTTAGTGTTCCAGCATTACAATGTAAAAGCATTGAAAATATCGATCATTTTCACGATCCACGATCCACGATCATTTGTTTTAAATGTACATTACAACTTGAATGAAATCAAAACTGGGCTCTTATGTGAGCAATTGCCAACTCATTCTGAGTTGATTATATTTTAATGAAACAAGGTGAAACAATAATGAAATAGGCTAGTTAGCTGAATGGTTTTCTGAATGCTGACCAACCTGAATAAATATCCACATTGTTTGCAAGACTGTGTTTTGAACATGGGTGGAACTTTATATACTTTCGGGGTTGTAGCTACAACTGCATCCTCAAAAATTACAACCCCAATTATGAATATTACAACCCCAACATTGCCAGCAAATGCATAAGTAAATAAATACTGTGAACGGTACGCAAAATCACCAAATGATTTTTTTCAATAACAATAATAACCAGTATGGCGCCGTAGTTTGCGATGAACGAGCGAGCGCGAAGGAAATGTTTGGTGAGGTTGGTATGCGCATTGCGCATGCATAAGGGTGCTGCTTTCCTAGTACTGTACCCCCTTACTTTTTACTACACCCTTACTGTTTCCTAGTAAGGGTGCTGCCTGACACCACACCAAATTTCAACTCGATCGGGCAAGTCGTTTCTGAGATACAAAAAGGGGTGCGCACTTGCGCACGTGCAGAGGCGTACCTCTGACTTGTGGGAAGGCGGCGGCTGAGGGGTCCCTAACCACATACCAAATTTGCACACAATCGGCCCAGCCGTTGCGGAGTTTTTGCGAGCAGGCACTTTTCAACACCCCTCACGCGGAACGCGCCACACGCAGTGATAGTCACCCACGTGAGTCGGCTCTGGTCTCAAACAGGGATATAGGGTGGATGAGGCTACTCAGCAAAAAAGCCCGCTTGTCAATCGGACGTGCGGTTACAGATATATGAGCTTCTGAAAAGCGTCGCCACGGGCCGGGCCCGGCCGCTCATACTCATATTCCGATCCCCCCCCCCCCCCCCCCCACTTCATGGAAGGACGAGCGAGCTCGAAGGCGCTCGCATGTAATCACCGATGTATTGATGGCTCTCATATGACTCATATGACGTCCTGGTGTTATCCCGCCTTTACGGGATGGTGATTCTCGGTTTGATTGATAATCAGTAATTTGATCCATAGCTTCATTTCATAGGCAGGAAGTGTGTACTAACGTGCATTACTATGTTCTTTGGAACGTGAGATGCAAGGTAGAGCTGTGTAGAGGTATAGGGTTTTATTAACACGCGCACTGGAGGCCGTCTGGAAATTACACACACTGGAGGGGGAGGGGGGGGGGGGATAAAGGCCCCGATAAGAAATACAATAACGAAAATTGTAGGGTGGAGAGGTTCGGTGGGGAACTCTGTTTTGTAATAATTCCATGACCCTAGGTTAATATCTCCCAGGTCAAATGAGGTCAAACATGCTAAGATTTGATAGTTTGTCGCTCTTTGGCTTAACAATTGTTATGGAACGCAGTGATTGCGTGTATATGTATAAGTATTAAGTATATTGTATGTACTCCAAAATGGGATTAAATGATTTGTTGGAGAGTCTAATGATACAATAGGGATGATAGAAGTTGCATTTGACGTCACGCCATTTACATACCAGTAAGGCGCCGTAGTTGGCGATGAATGAGCTCGCGCGAAGGAAATGTATGGTGAATTTCAACTCGATCGGGCAAGTAGTTTCCGAGATATAAAAACGGTTGCACGTGCGCACGTACAGAGGCACCCCACCCCTGACTTGTGGAAAAGTGGCGGCTGAGAGGTCCCTAACCACACACCACATTTTGAACACAATCGGCTCAGGCGTTCCTGAGATATAGGATAGGGATGTGCACGTGCGCACGTGCAGCCGCACCTCACCCCTGACTTGTGAGAAAGTGGCGGCCGAGGGGTCTCTAACCACAAACCAAATTTGCATATATGCAAATTTGGCAAAAAAGCAGATTGTATACAATCTGCCCCGCCGTTAAGGAGTTTTTGCGAGAAAACAATTTCCAACACCCCTCACGCGGCACGCGCCACGCGTAGTGGTAGTCAGTAGTCACCCACGTGAGTCGGCACTGGTCTCAAACATGGTAAGTTGGATGGGGTTGCTCAGCAAAGAAGACTGTTTGTCAATCGGACGTGCGGTTGCAGAGATATGAGTTTCTCAAAAGCGTCGCCACTGGCGAGGTCGGGTCGGGTCGGGTCGGGCTGGATCGGGCCGGGCCGCTCATAATAAGATTTTTCCCTTACATCACGGAAGGACGAGCGAGCGCTTCGCGCACGCTCGTAACAAAACAATTAATAAATATGAGCACAGAAAAGGAAAAACTTTAAAATGTTGGTCACTTTTGCCATAAAATAGCATTTAAAATATAACAATACAACATATTATCCCAAAATTACTTAGAAAGACTATTTAGGTACCTGCATGTAGCCAAGTATATTTTTTATGATTGTTTATTTACTCTTCATGTGAAGCTGGCGCTGATGCTTCGATGCTAAGTGAGCTGCAGATTGTCGTGCGCGCGATTCTTTCTCTCATTGCGTTGCTGTTGATCCGGACATTCAGTTACTGTATGGTGTGTACGTGCAGAATGTACAACGATCTTTCCGTATAGCCAATCAGTAACGGATTGATAATTGGATGTTGAATAGTTGGGATAGTTCATGTATAGCTCGCGTTTCACTCAGTTATAATTAACTGTTTGTGAAAATCAAACAGATAATAAAACCTATGTTAATTCTATGGTGTTTAACATTTTCAATTTTTCACATTTTTCGTTTTTGTTTCTTGAGTGGTTTTTACTCCCCCCCCCCCCCCCCCCCACGGTTGCCGACTCAATTACAACCCCAACGAAAAACAAAAAGTTCCGCCTCTGGTTTTGAATGATTGTGGAATGTGGAACTGACAGACGGCATACAGAACTACTGGACTCAAATGCAAGAAGGCCTGCTCCCACAGCTACCACCTGTTAACACCATTGCCTTCACACCTTCACACATACACCCTACATTTGTTCTGGCATATTTGCAGGGACTCGTCTAACATGTTGGGGGGGGGGGGGGCAAACTGCGGGGGCAAACCCCCGCAGTCACAGCTCCTGCCCCCCCCCCCAGTTGAAGCAAAACACGGCCACGGGGGGGGGGGAAGTTTAAACAGGTGATAATTGTTGGCGATATGCACATTTAACTGTTCTGTGCAAGTTATAGGCCAGTAATGTAGGACGGTATTCAATTGAGGTGGCTTCAACTTCCCCCTCCCCCTCCCTCCCCTCCCCTCCCCTCCCCTCCCCTCCCCCCACCCCCCACCCCCACCCCCCACCTTGGACGAGGAAGTGGGTCAAATCCAGGGATAAATCTGTATTTTTGTTTGTGGATTTTCATGGTACTTTAAAGGGAATAGTTCACCTTTAACATGGGGTTTTGGACTGAGATAGCAGATTTGTAGAGCAGATCTAAAAATGGTTTGTGGTGAAAGAATTACCTCTCTACGTTAAGTAATTTCGACACAGGACTAGTGGGCCCGTTTTCATTCCCGCTCTTCCGGGCCACAATCAGGGAATGAACGGGCCATGAGGTATGACGTCATACCCGCTGACGTCAGAATTGCGTCATACGCAGATTCTGCCGCAAACTAGCCGTGGTATTTATACAGACTTTGGCCGTGGTCATTTAGTAACTTTGAAATAGTACAGAAGTAATATAGGTTGTTATTACCAAGGTATGTTATTACCACCGAGTTGGTTCAGTGACTGGATGCATTGCCGGGATCAGAAGCCAGAATTCCGAGCTTGCGAAATTGTATTGTAAGAAGGTGCAAATCCCAATATAGAAACGGGGCGACCCTGAGTTGAACGCGACGATTTTCTGGTAAGTTCTTGTTCTTGTTGACCTTATACATCATTGATCATGAATCTGATTTTTACACAGACCAGGTATTTCATGTGTTTGTTGCATGGAAATGCTTGCTTGATTGGTTCTGCAGAAGTATAATGAAAATATGGTAAATATTTTACTGCAGCCCATGATAGAAATATGGATATAATATATCTAAATATAATGGGAAATTGTATTAATATCCAGACAATTATTGCATATGACACAGAAAGCTAACAGGTGGACATGTTCTGTCATAAAATACTTGATCAGCACCTTTTGATTCATTGTGTAAAATTGCATCTTGCCTAATGAAGCCTTATGATGAAACACGTCCAACTGTGGTCTGTTCCTGTGGCGCCTCTAACCTCCTCAAAGTTGCTCCAACTTTCAACTGTCCCAGGCGTACACAAGGGTGGGAGGGGGAAAATGGACCAATGCCCCCCCCCCGAAGGTCTATGTGCCCCTTTGGTAAACAAAATTAATTAATTTGTGTTTGGTTTTTAGGAAAAAGTTGGGCGATATTCCGCTTTTGCACACCTTTATATAGGTAAATTGAATTAACATTTCAGTTGTAATGGCGGAGTCATTGCGGTTGGTTGAGGGGATTGATGGGTGATACAAAATATTATTGTTAGGTAAGTACTGATAATGTCTCTGTTTTGAGTGCAGTTCTAATGAAATCAGACGTGTAGAATTAGTATAAAATATTTGGTTTTCCTATAAAAAGGTGTGTAAAACCGGAATACGGCCAAAAATTGTTGAAAATATGCCCCTCAAAAAATATATTAGGTCAAATATGGCGAGTTTTTTGGGTTGGGGTACTTTATGCCCCCCTAAGCAAAAATTGCCCCCTCCTGGAGTGAATCCTGTGCACTCCACTGGCAACTGGTCTATCCTATTGCACAGACAGTTGCAAGTTGGAGCAACTTGGAGGAGGTTAGAGGCACCACAGGAACAGGCCCTATGTCAGCTTTGCCGGGTTGTTTGTCTAATGGGGAAAGGATAATTTTCTTGTAAAACAAGATGCATCAACAATGCAAGTTAACTGCTGGTCAACTGGGCTCGTCATAACCAGTGGCGTACCCAGGATTCACTCTAGGAGGGACGATTTTTGCTTAGGGGGGGGGGGGGCATAAAGTACCCTCACCAAAAAAAAAACTCAGGTTTTGGCCAGCTATATTTAAAAAAGGGCATATTTTCACCATTTAAAAATAAAATATATTGATCAAAGGGGCGCGTACAGAGTACAGACCTTACCTTACCTTACCTTACTTTACCTTACAGTAATCAGGATTTTTAGGCCTCAAGGCCTGTAGTACCCGCTCTCATCGAGTTAATGATTCCTGGCATGTCTCAGTCAGTGTCACTGGTATGCTGAACCTGACGTGAACCCAACGGGCGTCCAATCTAGCCTTGGAAGGCATTCAGCGAAGGAGCGCAGACCACTTTGGATGGGAGGCCATTCCAATCATTCACAATATGTGTGGCGAAGGCGAATTGTCTGACCCTTGTGGTCGCCGAGGACTTGCGGAGTTCGAAAAGATGGCCTCTAGTTGGACCGACGGGAATTGCCCTGTTCCCCCCCCCCCCTTGTGTACGTCTATGGTCCTAACCTCATACTTTTCCATATTCCTACATTTCATCCAAATCTGAAGGTAAAGTTTCATTGTTTGGTTGTGTCAAAATACTGTACTGTTCACACTGTGCATGGTGAAAATCAAATTTTCGGTCACATTAAAATAGCTTACTTTTCCTGCCAATACTTTGGAGTGTTTCATTGTGTCAATATTGTCTACACTATGATAACATGAAAGTCCACTGTTATAACCTGACTGAAGTGTACAGCCAGGGAGGGGATGAAGTACAGCCTTGTGGAGAAAGTATATAACCATCATGCATTATTTTGGCTTAAATATTTATTTTGTTACAACAAATTTTTTATTTTAAAACATTGATACATCTACTGTGAAGGACTCTAACACAGCCATCATGTTTTATATTAGTACAGACAATATTATTTAAGGCTGCAGCCTTGGTTTGATCCATGCCCATGGGCATGGATCAAACCAATGTTTGATATTTATATGTATAACACATACATATCTTCCATAGGTGTATATTTATATACTTTTGGGGTGGCCCTCCCCCCCCCCCCCCCCCCCCTAATGTTGAGTTCGCCCCCTCCCCCAATGGTACCCGCTCGGCCAGGGCCTATTTTAAGGGAAAACCACTGGGGGGGGGGGGGGGGGCAAAAAGGTATCCCCATTTTTGGGGGCACGTTTTTGTGGCAAAAGGTACGTCATTTTTTTCCTCCGCGGATTTGGGCCAGTCACTTGATTTTGGTATTCGAGCTTAGGAAATTCACTTTTCGAATTCACAAAATTGATTTTGTGGACATTTTTCCGAGAAAAAAAAATTGGGGGGGGTCAAAAAACTAAAAAAAAATACAAATCCGAGACAACCATTTGGAAGAAAATGTAATTTCCTTTCTTTTGACGTTTTGTATTTGCAATTTGCTTTGAAACTCTATTTTTACGATTTTCCCAACATTTATTGTTTTTCCACCAAAAATGGCATGACATGACGTCATTAAAACGTTATTATCTCCCAAAATACTATATAAATTTCATTGAAATTTAGTGAGAAGACTTATAATTGGTGCAGTATAAGGTACTGCAAGTTTCACGTTGATATCTATCACAGTTTTAAAGTTATTGAGAAAATACGGGAGGGGGCAAATTCTCCCTCCCCCCTCCCAGCGGGGCGCGTGTCACCGGGGCTGCATAAATTGCATCAGGTGTGCTGTTTTGTCTATCATTGAAAGCAAGGGATATATAAAAACTTCAAATTCAATCACTTGAGAAAAGAAAAAACTTCCGTTTTCATGAAGTTTTCTCCTAAGATCATTGTTTTTCACTGTCAGTGCAGGGAACACGCAGGAGGGGGGGGGATACTTGTATTGCATGCCCCCCCCCCCCCCAGATTCTTGTGTGTGTGTGGGGGGGGGGGGGGGGGTGCGCCTGATGTCCGCCCCTGGATCCGCCAGTGGGGGCGGATGCCATCCCCCTTAGATTTGTTTTGGAAATAGCGGAAAACGACGCCATTTCGCGCCGCCATTTTTGATACAACTGCTTGCCTATCAATTGCCAAAATCCTGTTAATTTGTTTACCTCGGGTCTCCTCAGGTCACGTCACTAAGTCAAGTCTAGTGATTCCACCTCCAAAAAATGTGAGGTCGTGCCGCCATAGCACATTGTTTGACCGATCAGTTGAATACTCACAGCATTTAAGCAGGTTACAAACACCTACAATTCTGCTATTTCGGATTATTTTTATATCGGTGACCTAAGGTGAAATCTATTTTGTGACTTCCCAATTATAAGTCATTGGGGAAACATGAAAATGCATATAAATCCACAGGAAATGGCCAAATTTGCCCAATTTTCCCCAGAGTCCCGCATCTTTTGCAAAATACAAAGATCCAGTGGCGGCTGGGCAAAATGGGCAATTGCCCCCCCCCCCCCCCCACCCAAACCGCCTGAAATCGGCGCAAGATTGACACATGTCCTGCTATAGAAGAAAATCTCAGCAACTTTTACCAAGGAAAGTTAGCTTTAACACGCGCCCTGGACGGGGAGGGAGGGGAGGGGGGCTTGGCGAAATCCACCCACCCATCCGGTTTTTCGCAGATAGCGCAAAAATGGCGGCGCTGAACGCCGCCGTTTTTTGCATACCTGTTCGGAAATGAACTACCCGCATTATGTCAAATTCTTGATCTCGGATCATCTCAGGTCAGGTCACCAGACCTGGTCAGGTGATGACCCCACCTCCAAAACGTTTGCGGTAGTACCGCAGCCACAGTTTTAGGCCGATCGGTTTCAATCTTGCAGGACTTGATAAGATGATAGATACCTACAATTTTTTATCTGGGATTTTGTTTTATATCGGTGACCTAAGGTCAGGTCAATTTCGTGACCGCCAACACTGTTTTGTCAATAACTATCGACATAATGACGATAGAGAAGTGAAAACGGTACTAATGTGTTTGTCTCGTCGAGACACGTCCCCCAATATGCAACATAATCATACATAATTGGGTCACCACTTGACCTTGACCTGTGATCAAATTTCTCAGTTGACCTAACCTAGTCAACATTAACATGATTCAAAGCGCCTTGACAAGACAAACATGATGGCGGCAAACGTAATGCTTTATCTGTGTTAGGTGAAAAGTTATTTGTGAACAACAGTTTTGCCAAAAAATAACATTTTTGACATTTGATGACCTCTGGAGCCTAAACTATTGACCTGAGCTAAAATCTGAGGGCACCCTGTCGATTGAGTTTTTCGAGAGCTTTCCATTACTTTTCTGTGTGTTCCTAGCTATCATATGTTCATGTGATATCTGGGGATTTCTGGAGCGAAGTCCTAAAACTGTAAAATATGAGATCACCTCTGGTGACCTCAATATTGACCTGACCTAAACAAAAATACCGATATACTTTCCATAGAGCTTGTCTCGACCTATCTAACACCGTTTTTTGCTTGTTACGTTGCGTGGTTTTCGAGATCATAGGGGGTGGGGGGGGGGGGGCGTTTCGACGCCCCCCCCCCTCGAACTCGGCTCCTATGGGACGTACACCAAGCCCGGAAATATCGTTCGAAAGCTTGTCCAAAAACATTTCGAAGCTATTTCGGCATTTTCTTAACAGGTCAATGTTGAGGTCACCAGAGGTCATCAAAGTTCAAATTTTCCATTTTTAGGACTTCACTCCAGAAACCTCCAGATATCACAGGAACTATGCTAGCTAGGAACAAACGGAAAAAAAATGGAAAGCTCTTGAAACATTCAATCGACACGGATTGTCACGTGTCCTCAGATTTCAGCTCAGATCAATAGTTTAGGCTCCAGAGCTCATCAAATGTAAAAAACTAGTTTTTAGCAAAAGAGTTCCCACAAATTACTTTTTACCTGAATATGATAAGGAAATAATGTTGACGTTATCGTGTTTGTCTCGTCAAGGCACTTCGAATCATATTCATGATGACCAGGTTAGGTCAACTTAGATATTTGACCTCAGGTCAAGGTCAAGTGGTGACCCAATTAGGTCATGCTGGACATTGGGAGACGTGCCTCGACGAGACAAACACATTGGTGGCAGTTTCACCTATCTATCTTTGTTTTGTAGAGAGTTATTGACACAAAAGTGTTGGTGACCTCGGATGACCTCGGCTGACCCTGTAGGGGTCACTGAACGAAAATTGCACCTGGGTCTTCAAGAATGTCCTATGATAACATGATCTAGAAGGAATTAGGCTGATATCGCGCGTATCCTCAGAATAGGAAGCATTTGAATATTTCCCCATTGACTTATAATGGGTAGGTCACGAAATTGACCCGACCTTAGGTCACTGATATCAAACATCCGAGATATACGAATTGTAGGTACCTAGGACTTTATAAAATCCTGTAAGTATATCGGCCAAAAACTGTGGCTATGGTGTGACCACAAGCTTTTTTGGAGCTGGGGTCACGTCACGTCTATCGGCCAAAAACTGTGGCTATGGTGTGACCACAAGCTTTTTTGGAGCTGGGGTCACGTGACTTGGTCTGGTGACCTGACCTGAGATGAACCGAGGTATTTTTTTAAAACATAATGTGGACAATTGATGTTTGAACAGCTATGCTAAAAACGGTGGCGCTGCGCGCCGCCGTTTTTCCGCTATCCTTGAAAAACCTGTGGGAGGGGGGGGGGGGGGCGTCTACCCCCTCCCCCCCCCCCCCGGCACGGCGCGGGTTAAATCAGCTATCAATGCATAAGCAAGCCCAATCCGATGCGTTTTCATAATTGTTTGACACTTTTTTGGAATCCCCCCCCCCCCGCCCCAACCACCCGTTCTGGATCCGCCAATGCAAATATCCATGTGGTATTTGTATCCTGTGACCTCCACGATGTAAAATCTATTCACCCTGAGGTCATTCGTCATTTTTCTTCCATAACTGTTTTTACCGAACCAGTAAGGCACCGTAGTTGGCGATGAACGAGCGAACGCAAAGGAAATGTATGGTGAATTTCAACTCGATCAGGGAAGTAGTTTCTGAGATACAAATACGTGGTGCACACGTGCGCACGTGCAGAAGCACCCCACCCCTGACTTGTGAGAATGTGGCGGCTGAGAGATCCCTAACCACACTCCAAATTTGAACACAATCGGCTCAGCAGTTGCCCCCACCCACTCCAAATTGTGTGGCGACGTTCCTGATCCAACAACCCCCCCCCCTCTCCCCCACTCTGCCGCCAATGGGTGATGTTCAAAGGATATTGAAATTCAAGATATTCTGGAAATAATGTAAAGATACTTATTTTGGCTAGGAAATACTAAAACTTAGGAATATCATGACATTTTCATTGGATTTTATACATTTATCACCAGGTAAATATATTTTATTTTAATTGAATACCTATCAAGCGAAAAAATGGCATGGAAGTACTGAAATCAGGGTGGGCAACATTTCTTGACTGGGGTGGGGGGGGGGGCAAAACGGCTCACTGGGGGGGCATTTGCCCCCCCCAGTTAACATGTTAAAATAGGCCCTGCGCTCGGCCCGCCCAATGTTTTTGGCCGCTGGCGGATCCAACAGGGGGCAAGGCGGCCAAGCCTCCCAAACCGCCTGAAAAGGGCAACAAATTGACACGCTTCCTATTTCAAAAGAGAGTATATGCAGCTTTTACTAAGAAAAGCTTGTTTTAAATCCCCTCTTTATGTATAAAGATGCGAAATCCGGTGAATTGTTAATATATTTGCAATGTTCTATTTTTAGGGGATTTTTCTGAAGAAATGTTTTTTATTTATTTCTTTTAAATTATTTTTGGCGGCGTCAAAAACCAAAGTTTTCACAAATCCGAAAGTCAATTTTGTAGCCCTTGCCATTGGCTATTTTCTGACATTTTGTATTGCATTTTGCTCAAAATATAGAATTTACATGCTCTCTTAACCCGCGCACTGCAGGTTTGCGCCGAACACGAACTGCAGGGGGGGTTGATTTCCGCCCCCCCCCCTGAAATCTCGAAAACTACGCAACGTAGCGAGAAGCAAAAAAAGGCATTTGATAGCTTCATACATGTTCTATCGAAAGTATTTCAGTGTTTTTTTAAGTCAGGTCAAAATTGAGGTCACCAGAGGTAATCAAAGGTCAAATTTTCCAGTTTTTTCCTGTTTTAGAACATCGCTCCAGAAATTCCCATATATCTCAGAAACGATCAGGAACGTAGCCAAGGGGAGGGCGGCGGGGGCGGCCGCCCCCCCCCCCCCCCCTGGAGGCCAGAAGGGCCCTTTTTGGCGCGCGAGGGCCCTTTTCGGGCGCGCTGCGCGCGCCGAAAAGGGCCGACGAGACCGCGCGAAGCGCGGCATCATAGGCTCTTTACTACACAAATCGTGGTCTTCAGAGAGTTTAGAGGACTTCAGAGGCCCTTTAGGGCCACTAGGGCCCTCTCTGAAAGACCAGAGGGCCCCTTGGACGTTCAAAAGAGCCCTGTGTATATCAGAGGGGCCCTTGGCCAGACCGAAAGGGCCCCTGAGCGGGTCACAGGGCCCCCTGAGCACGTCCAATGGGCCCCCCCTGAACACGTCGAATGGGCCCCTAGCCAGCACAGAGGGGGCCCTGGGCAGGTTGAGAGGCCCCTGAGCATGTCGACAGGGCGACAAAGCGGCCAGCGCAGTCCCTTTGCCAGGTCATAAGGGCCCCTGAGCAGGTTGGAGGGCCCCTGGACAGACCAGAGGGCCCCTGTGAAGTTAAGAGGGGCCCCTGTGCAATTCAGAGGGGGCCCTGATCAGACCGTAAGGGCCCCTAGGTGGGTCAGAAGGGCCCCTGAATATGCCTAATGAGCCCCTAGCCAGCACGGAGGGGCCCCAGGGCAGGTCGGAGGGCCCTCGGAGCATGTCGCAAGGCGACAAAGCAGCCAGCGCAGTCCCTTGCTAGGTCGTGAAGGGCCCCTTCGAAGGTTAAAGGGCCCCTGGGGAGACCAGAGGACCCCTGGAAAGTTAAAAGGGCCCCTGCGCAGATCGGAAGGGGCCCCTGACCAGACCGAAAGGACCCCTGGGTGGGTGAGAAGGACCCCTGAACATGCCGAAGTGGCCCCTGGCCAGCATGGAGGGGCTCCAGGGCAGGTCGGAGGGCCCCTTGAGCATGTCGGCAGAGCGACAAAGCAGCCAGCGCAGGCCGACCAGAAGAGTCGCTGGGTCGATCGGGAGGGGCTCCTGGGCAAGTCAGAGGGGCCCCTGGCTAGACCGAAAGGGTCCCTGGGCCGGTCGGAAGCCCCCCTGAACATGCCGGATTAGTTCCTAGCCAGACTGAAGGGGCCCCTGGCAGGTCGGAGGGGCCCCTGAGGAGGGGCGGCGGATTGCGGGGGCAGGGTACCCAAAATTCCCCCAGTCGAAAATCCTGGGGGGGCAAAGGGTAGTTTTGCCCCCCCCCCCCCCCCTCCAGATTTTAGCTGCTCAATCTGGGGGCAACATGACTCTTCCCCTTCCCAGGATTTTCATTTGAGGGTGGGGGATTTTGGTGTACCCTGCGCCCAAGGGCGGATCCAGCCGGCCGTTTGGGGGGGGGGGGCAAAACCGTTTTTAGAAGAGTTCCAGGTCTTGAGTTAAACAAATATTCCAAGTTGGTATAGCTGATTCCAAATTCGTGTCGCTGGTTCCAAAGTTGATGTGGCAGTTTGCTAACTCCAGCTTCTAAGCGTTGGTATAGCCCATACTGCATACTGCATTTTCCAGCCTTGTAACGTGCCTTTTCATGCGTTTTTTTTTTTTTTTTTTTTGGGGGGGGGGCCTTTCAACGCTTGGGAAGGGGCCCTTTCAACGCTCGGGAAGGGGCCCTTTCGAGGCGCCGCCCCTCCCTGGACGAAATCCTGGCTACGTGCCTGGAAACGATGATAGTTAGAAACAAACGGAAAAAAGCAAACGCCAGTCAGTGAAATTTGTAATCGCTAAGGTGTCCTCATATTTGATCTCAGGTCAATATTTGAGGCTCCAGAGTTAAAAAAATGCAGTTTTTTTGCTAAATCGTGTTTTGCAATTAACTTTTTACTTAATCAAGATAACGGAGAACTGTTTACGCCATTGTGTTTATCTTGTCAAGGCGCTTTGAATTATATATATATATATATATATATATATATATATATATATATATATATATATATATATATATATATATATATATATATATATATATATATATATATATATATATATATATATATATATATATATATATACAGGGCGCAACCAGACCTTCAGAAGGGGGCAAGCACCTGGGAGAGGTCCCCCACCCCCAAAAAAATACCCCTGGATATGAAAAACTCTACGGATTTCGGCCACTTTATTTTGTGAGACCCCCTTTTTAGCTTTTTTTTCTCGTCTACTTTTGATGAGCTGGATTGGACCAGGACCCTCAGTAGGCATTGTACTGAGCGCATTACTAATTTTTTCTGTTACGTACTGGAGAGAAAACATATCTTAGCCATGACAACAGGTGGGGGTCGGCTTTTGAGTTGGGGGCGGCTGAAATGACGAAAAAATGTACCCCCATTTTGATACGTGCCTCTGCAGCATTTTTAATGTGGATTTTCATGTTATAGTAGGTAGGTATGTACTTGTTAGTTAGCGCCGCGAAGCGGCGCGAAATTTTTACGGTTTTGCCTGATAAAGCCCAGAAATATAGGCGGTGTGCTTTGTAGAGGATAATAAGCTAAACATGATATTCATGCAATTCAGCGTTACGACGAACCGATGACGATGACTATGGCTTCGTTATGACGATGACTACCGATGTGACGCCGCGGAGCGGCGTGAAAATGTGAATTTTAGGTCCTGGAAAACGAAATGTTAATATTGGAACCAGACCGTAAGGTGAGATGGCTTGGGGAGATGGTCCTGACCTGTTTCGACTATTAGCTCTTCGGTCCAGCAAATTGTGCACCGCTGGAGCAGCTTCCGGGTGCCGATCTCCTCGTCTTTTCGTTCGCGTCGCCTTTTTCGGAACTCGGCAAACTAGCTAAACATGTAGCCTGCTTGAAACTTAGAAGTGAATATTTTATGAAGGGAATGGGCCCTGGGGCCAGCAATTACCGCCAAGGAGAGCCTCTGCCAGACACTTAATGCAATTATTTTTCCCATTTTCCAAATTTGTATAAGCAATTGCGAAACTTGTGTCATGCCTAGCTGGATTTTTACTGCACTGCAAAGACAATTTTTACGATAAATTAAAATTTTCCCTCAAAAAGTGTGTGTGTGTGGGGGGGGGGAGGGGGTCGACCCTCAACCGCCTTCTAAAAGTGGGGGGAGTTCGCCCAGACCTCCCCCCGACCCTCCCGTCGGCGACGCCCCTGGCTGACAAATATTGCAGCACACAATTCTGAGAGGAAAATTGTTAAATTGTTTTGTACTACCATCACCCCCCCCCCCCCCACGAATTCAAAAACGCATCAGGCTTATCAAATAACCATTTTGAAACCCAAGAAAACATTGCACCAGGTGGGTCAGAGTACAGCACATTACCGCTCATTATAACCGCGCCGACCACGGCTAGCAAGCGCTCCAGCTATAGCAGGCGCTGCAGGCGACGGCTAGAAACCCCTGGGCAGGCTCGAGGGCCCCGTTCACAGACTCAATGGACCTCTGGATAAGCTTGAGAGGGCCCTGAACAGACTCAATGGCCCCTTGGCAAGCCGAGAGGCCCCTAAGCAGACTCTAATAGCCCCTGTGCAGGTTCGAGAGGCCCCTGAACAGGATCAATGGACCAATGGGAAAGCTCGAGAGGCCCTTGCACAGACTAATGACCCCTAGGCAGGTTCAAGAGGCCCTTGAACAGACTCAATGGGCCCCTGGGCAAGTTCGAGAGGCCCCTGGGCAGGTTCGAGAGGCCCCTGAACAGACTCAATGGGCCCCTGGGCAAGCTCGGGAGGCCTCTGGGCAGGCTCTAATGGCCCCTGGGCAGGTTCGAGAGGCCCCTGAACAGAGTCGATGGTCCTCTAGGAAAACTATGATGGCCCCTGGGCAGGTTCAAGAGGCCCCAAAACAGACTATAATGGGCCCCTGGCCAGGCTCGAGAGGCCCCTGAACATACTCAATGGGCCCCTGGACATGCTCGAGAGGCCACTGGGCAGGTTTGTTGGGCCATGGGTGGGCTCAATTGGCCCCTGTACAAGTGGACATGCTCTAGAGGCCCCTGGGCAGGTTTTTGGGGCCCCTGAGTGGGCTCAATGGGCCCCAGGGCATGCTTGAAAGGTCCCTGGGCATGTTTTTGCACCCTTGAGTGGGCTCAATGGGCCCCTGGACATGCTGGAGAGGCCCCTGGACAGTTTTTTGGGCCCCTCGGTGGGCTCAATGGGCCCCTGTACATGCCCAAGAGGCCCCCTGGCCCGGCTTCGAAAGCCCTTCAGTGTCTCTGAGGGCCCTTGACATGCACCAGAGTGACCCTTGTCTGGTTTGAGGGCTCCTCTGTGACTTTTTGAAAGCCATTTAGCTAATGCAAATGGTATCTGGGCCAATCTCGGCGGGGCCCCCTGTGACCCGTAAGGGGAGGGGGCAATTGCCCCTCTTGCCCCCCCCCTGGCTGCGCCCCTGTATATATGGTGACCTTGTTGAGTCAACTTAACAATTTGACCTAAGGTCAAGGTCAAGTGGTGACCCAAGTAGGGCATGTTGCATATGGGAAGACGTGTCTCGACGAGACAAACACATTGATGTCTGTTTTACTTCTCTATCTTCATTATGTCGAGAGTTATTGACAAAAAGTGATGGTGACCTCGCATGACCTCAAATGACCCAATAGGGGTCACTGAACAAAACTTACACTTGGATCATCAAGAATATTCTATAATAACATGATCCAGAAGTAATTGGACTAGTACCATGCATATCCTTGAAATAGGAAGCATTTGTATATTTCCCCATTGACTTATTATGGGGAGGTTACGAAATTGACCTGACCTTAGGTCACCGATATCAAAATTCCGAGTTATAAGAATTGTAAGTACTGATGCCCTCATGACATCCTGTAAGTTTCAACCTGATCGGTGAAAAACTCTGGCTTTGGCACAACTGCAAACATGTTTGGTGGTGGGGTCACTTGATCTGGTCTGGTGACCTGACCTGAGATGACCCGAGCATATTTTGTTTCTCAAAGTGTGCGCAATTGATGTCCTAAAAAGGTGTATCAAAACCCGGCGGCGCTGCGCGCCGCCGTTTTTTCGCTATCTTTGAAAAACCTGAGGGGGGGGGGGGGGGGGGCGGAAATCAACCCCCCTGCAGTGCGCGGGTTAAAGTTTAGCTGTTTTTTTTTTGTATTCGCCAAACTCGTGTGTAGTAACGTCACTAAATTCGTGATATCTCGATTTTGTTATCGACAAAATTTCTTCATTTATGCACAGAAGACGTAAAATTTGTGTAGGAGAAGGTACCCAAAGTTTAACGTTGATACCGCTATTGGTTTTTGAGCTATTGCGAAAATTTGTCGGGGGGGAGATATTTGCCCCCCCCCCCCAGTCATTGGCAGGTTAACATTGCCATTTTACTAAGTAAGGGTTCCAAGTAAGGACTCGGGCCTTCTGGCGGATGCAGACCGGCCCAAAACGTTGGTTTGAGGGGCCGTCAGACAGATTTCCAAAACTCATGAGATTTCGTCTGTTTTTAGGCCCCTCTGGCCAGTGACGGCGCCCCTCTGGCCAGTGACGACGCCCCTCTGGCCAGTGACGGCGCCCCTCTGGTCAGTGACGGCGCCCCTCTGGCCAGTGACGGCGCCCCTCTGGCTAATATCGGCGCCCCTCCTGCTAATGACATCACCCCTATAGCCAGTGACGGCGCCCCTCTGGCCAGTGACGGCGCCCCTATGGCCAGTGACGGCGCCCCTCTGGCTAGTGTTGGCGCCCCTCTGGCTAGTGTTGGCGCCCCTCTGGCTAGTGTTGGCGCTCCTACTGCTAATGACGGCGCCCCTCTGGTTAGTGACGGCGCCCCTCTGGCCAGTGACGGCGCCTTATGGCCAGTGACTGTGCCCCTCCTGCTAATGACGGCGCCCCTCCGGCCAGTGACTGCGCCCCTCCGGCCAGTGACGGCGCCCCTCCGTCTAATGACGGCGCCCATCTGGCCAGTGACGGCCAGTCACATTTACTCAGTATTGTGTACCTAATTGGCTCCGAATAATGGGCTATGTGATAATAAACCTAAGACACTGTAATGACGGCGCCCCTCTGGCCAGTGACACCAAATGACAAATGACAGTGAGGCCAGTAAGTGACTCCAAATGACGCTGTTTCAAAATGTTTTTTTTTGTGCTTGTGCTATTACGTTAGGAGTATTATTTGTGTTGACGTCATCATTTGTCGTTCACGTTGTTGTTCACGTCATCACGTTGTTCATGCTCAGTCATTGTTGTGTTCTATGTCGCCATATTGTTTTTTTAAAGGCAATTGTTTCTCTTTTCTTGTCTGCAGGCCGCCAACGTTCAGCCTCCGCAAGCAGGTCGCCGTGATCGACTTCTCGACTCATATGGGCCGGACTATGCGCGGAACGACGACGGCATTGTGAAGTGAGGACATACCGCTAACCTTTTTATAAATTGCCTTTCTGTCTGTCATCTTTCCTCTATTGCAAAGCGCCGGTATGGTCAGCAATGCACGAGGGATTGAGCTCGCCTATTACATCTCAAAATGCTGTTCATGTCATGTAACTAGCTGTGGTCCTTGGTTGTCCGGTTGTCTTCCAGACTGTCTCTCTGTTGTTTAATGTCGTACAACCAAAGGACATAATGGACGTTTTGATGCCCTACCATTATTACATTTACGCCAGGCATTATACCTCGCTTACATCGTTGTTTCAGAACAGTGCGGTGCTTCGAACGGGTGTCGGACTCCTGCATCGTGACGCCCATCAAGGTGCCAAAAACCTTTCTGCACGTTCGCCCGAGTCTGGCTAAGATCGTGGCGATGCGGAAACGGCGGGGCATCTGCGGCCCCATCGTTCACCAGGACGATCCCCGCCGGTCGAGTGGGCCGTACGGCCACCGGGCTACAGGCTATGAGTCGAAGGAGACTCTCGACAGCAGCTGGGCAGAGCACTCCCGCTTCAACGACAGCGTCCAGTGAAGCTGGAAGCGGGGGGGGGGGGGGGGTTCGACCCGGTATCTGGTGATCAGGCACGTTGCCAGGATTTTTCTCAGGAGTGGGGTGGGGGGCACGTCGGTGATAGAAACAATTTCGCTCCTCAGACATATGTTGGGGGGGGGGGGGTGGTCGTCAGAGAATCTCATTTTATCTAGTGTAAATATATTTTCCTCGGGAGGGGGGGGGGGGGGGGGGGCGCAGGGCCCCGGTAGCCACCCCCTTGTCTACGTCCCTGGTGGTGATCAGCATTGCTTCGTGGTGCCAGTGTTGCTGGGTTGAAGCACCGGCTATGACACCTGTACAGTGTACAATGTATATAATATAATACTCATCCAGTACATCATTTGACCATAGAACTTGGTGGCTTGCAATGTGTTTACAGTACGCACATGAAGAGGGAAGAGCGTTTCAATTTACCTATACAATAACCATGTGTACAACATGCGGTAGCTTTTCGCGACGCCGGCACTGTCCAACACCTTACGGCGTTGTGCACCTGAAAGACGGGTCGCACGGAACTTGGACGTGGCACGAGAACGAATTTATATATTTAGATATTGCATTCAATCACATAGTATATTGCACTGTACATCCTACCGCTGAGAGATCTTCTTGTTCCGGGTTCACCACAGGGAATACTCTGTGCGGAAGTATGAACGTTACATTCACAGTATATCCGTATAAAAGGTATTAGATGACAACAAAGTTGCTTGCGCTCCTAGTCGCACAGACTGCGCAGTCAAGAGCGAACGCACACAGCGCCGCCAACGGGCTATATATCAACTAAATCTACATAGGAGTTGCTCCGCGAGACAGGTCCACGATCCGCTGTCGCCACAGCCAGACTGGTTATTGATTCGACTCTGATTGCAACGATTAGAATCGTTCAATAAAAATCCCTGAATAAAAAAAAAATCGATTCACCACCGGATTGTTTTATTCATGAATCGTGATTTAATCAAAACTCGCATAGAAACAAGGCTGTTTAAATCAAAAAGGTTGTGCAATGCTATTTCAATGGTGAGTCAAACATGATTTGATCAAAAAATGTTTGTATTCATTGAATCGGAAAGAATCATTCCTCAAAATGTTTATCCATGAATCAAGCGGTGACTGAATCATTTATATTCCAAAATGAGTCGTGATTGAAACCTTCCAAATACGGTGAATCAATAACCAGTCTGGCCACAGCATCAAATGCATCGCTGGCACGGCGCCAGCGACGTGCCGCCCGTAACATCCTCCACACAAGAAGAAGAGCGGTTGACTACTCTAGAACGAAACTTAAACTGCTGCACACAGTCACACACAAAGATGAATTCCTAACTTCCTTCCTTACATGTCGTCTCAAAACAAAAACTTCAACTAAGCCAGGCACAGGCACGTAGCCAGGATTTCGTCCAGAGGGGGGGGGGGGGGGCGGCGCCTCGAAAGAGCCCCTTCCCAAGCGTTGAAAGGGCCCCTTCCCAAGCGTTGAAAGGCCCCCCCCCCCCAAAAAAAACTCATGAAAAGGCACGTTACAAGGCTGAAAAATGCAGTATGGCAGGTATGGCATGGGCCATATCAACGTTTAGGAGCTGGAGTTAGCAAACTGCCACATCAACTTTGGAACCAGCGACACGAATTTGGAATCAGCTATACCAACTTGCAATAGCGCGAAAATTTTGAGTATTATGCCCTGGGTTGCTTTCTTATCAATGCGTCGCATTGCGTATGGTGCGGACCTCTAAAATTGCTATATTGTGCGCTTAAAAGTGCGGGAAAAAGTGCTAAAATTGAACTATTTTAGCCAATAATATAGGAAAGTAGCAACATAACACATAAATGCGCCGAGAAACTGACCGATTTTTTCCTAACCCGCATATAATTGAATTTGTAGTTAAATTGCGCCGCGGAGCGGCGCGAAAATTTGGAGTTTTATTCCCTGTACAACTGTATTCTTACTGTTGAAAGGCCCAAGGTCCCTTCAGATCGTCTAGGGGCCCCTCTGACCTTTTCTACGCCTTTCCGACCTGTTCAGGGACTCATCTGGGATCCGCGAAGCGAAAAGACATGATGTGGAGTGGGTGATATATATATAATACAAAGAGGGCTTACTATACAGGAAAAAATAAAATCGGATATTTCGGGTATATTGTAGCACCCTGACGAAGGGTGTTACAATATACCCGAAAGCTCCGCTTTTAATATTTGTATTGTGGAATAAGTCCTCTTTGTATTTAATCTTCATCTGGGATCTCTACGTCCTTTGACCCTTCCGGTCTCACCAGAGACTCCTCAGACCTTCCAAGAAGCCCCTCTTGTGTGTCAAGGGGCCCATTCGGCCTGTTCAGAGGTCCTTCCGACCTGACCAGCGACTGCACTGGCTGCTTTGTCGCCCTGCCGACATGCTCAGGGGCAGGGGCGGCGGATTGCGGGGCGCTGGGTACCCAAAATCCCCCCCCCCCCTCAAATGAAAATCCTGGGGAGGGGAAGGGTCATGTTGCCCCCAGATTGAGCAAGCTAAAATCTGGGGGGGGGGGGCAAAACTACCCTTTGCCCCCAGGATTTTCGACTGTGGGAAATTTTGGATACCTTGCCCCCGCAATCCGCCGCCCCTGCTCAGGGGCCCCTCCGACCTGCCCAGGAGCCCCTCCAGTCTGGCTAGGAACTCATCCGGCATGTTCAAGGGGCCTTCCGACCGGCCCAGGGACCCTTTCAATCTAGCCAGGGGCCCCTCTGACTTGCCCAGGAGCCCTTCCGATCAGCCCAGCGACTCTTCTGGTCGGCCTGCGCTGGCTGCTTTGTTGCCCTGCTGACATGCTCAATGGGCCCTCCGACCTGCCCTGGAGCCCCTCCGTGCTGGCCAGAGGCCACTTCGGCATGTTCAGGGGCTCTTCTTACCCGCCCAGGGGTCCTTTCGGTCTGGACATGGGCCCCTCCGATCTGCGCAGGGGCTCTTTTAACTTTACAGGGGCCCTCTGGTCTCTCCAGGGGTCCTTTAACCTTCTAAGGGGCCCTTCCGACCTAGCAAGGGACTGCGATGGCTGCTTTGTCGCCTTGCGACATGCTCCGAGGGCCCTCCGACCTGCCCTGGGGCCCCTCCGTGCTGGCTAGGGGCTGATTCGGCATGTTCAGGGGCCCTTCTGACCCACCTAGGGCCCTTTCGGTCTGGCCAGGGCCCCTCTGAACTGCACAGGGGCCCTCTGGTCTGTCCAGGAGCCCTCCAACCTGCTCAGGGGCCCTTATGACCTGGCAAAGGACTGCGCTGGCCGCTTTGTCGCCCTGTCGACATGCTCAGGGGCCTCTCAACCTGCCCAGGGGCCCCTGTGCTGGCTATGGGCCCATTCGACGTGCTCAGGGGGCCCATTCGACGTGCTCAGGAGGGCCTCTGACCCGCTCAGTGGCCCTTTCGGTCTGGCCAGGGGCCCCTCCGACATGCACAGGGCTCTCTTGAACGTCCAAGGGGCCCTCTGGTCTTTCAGAGAGGGCCCTGGTTGCCCTAAAGGGCATCTGAAGTCCTCTAAACCCTCTAAAGACCACGCTTCGTGTAGTAAAGAGCCTATGATACCGCGCTTCGCGCGGTCTCGTCGGCCCTTTTCGGCGCGCAAGGGGCCTCCAGGGGGGGGGGGGGGGGGGGGCGGCCGCCCCCGCCGCCCTCCCCTTGGCTACGTGCCTGGCCAGGCACACAGCACATGAACACAACCAAATTACGCAAACTTCACGGCGAGTAGCTGGTGGAGGGAGGGGGCAGGCTCGACTGCCTACCGCCACAGGAAACCTACACTGATTCGTCTGCGCTGTCATCAAGCATCACATTAACGTCTAAGTTGTATTTGCAATCAATGAGAATGCAATGCGAGTTCCGAAAAAACAGACGTTTCGACAAACATTTATAAATATTTAAATTCTAAAGATATTTAAGTCAAGCAATCACAATCTGCTTCATGCAAACCTGGTGCCGATTGTGATTGCTTGACTTAAATATCTTTATAATTTAAAATGTATAATTAGCACTGACGAAGACGCTCTGTTTGTCGAAACGTCTGTTTTGTTATGAACTTTCATTTCATCGTCATTGATTGCGAATACAATGATCATGTCTGATACATTACCGTCTAAGTCAGCTACACTTGACACGGTGCTACATCCGTCCGGGGTTCAGCTCACACTGACTGGGTGCTCTATCTATATATCTATGTTAAATGTTAAATCAATGCTAAATGCCAGACTAGGACACCCTACAGCACGCCGTCTTGAAGTTCTCCGAACCCCCGGTACTGGCCCCTGGGGTCGAGCCACTTGCGTCGGATGGCCATGATTGGAGGTGGAGGTGGGGGATCCGTGCCTGCGGTGGTACCGGCCAAGCTGGTCTCCACCTCCCACGCGAGGGCCGGGTACCGCACCAATATGTCCTTGAGGACTGTGGAGGTGCGCTGCGTGGCCTCTAGCTGTGACACAAGGTCCTGATGACACAAACATAAAACATGCATAAATACTTATTCCATCTTCCCGTGAAGGGCTGCAGACAAGCATGTTGATACAATGTTCAAATGGCAGTCTATAGGATTGCTGAAGTGTTGTCCATTTATTCATTAAAACAATACATCTTACAGAATTTTATATTATTACTAAACCAATAAAGCCTGAACCTAAAGGGCCAAAATATTATATGGAAGTATTGATAGTGCATATGACAACCATGCATGACAACGTTTTACTGGATTGAAGACCATTCTTGCTTGCAAATGAAGAAACACATACATTCCATTGAATAACATGTTGCATGTGTTTTTCCCATTTGTTGCAAATGGGAAAAACACATGCAAGTTTTTGCATTGCAAGTTTGCAACATTGCAAACTTCACATACTTTGTGAATTGTGATGGCAACACATCTTGTCCATGAGCACATATAATGAGACTGCTCCAGGCTCCTGCATCCTGGGCTAGGCTCAAAATCACTGTGTGATCATGAACAACAAATGCTGGCAGAAAAACAAAACAAAAACATTGCACACATCAGTCATAGTAACAATTACGAGCTGACATGCTAAGCTCGTTGAAACGAAATGGTAAATCTTTGACAATAGAAATCATAATGAAACATAATAGATGAGTAACTAAAGTTTCTAACTACAAGAAGAGATAAAGAGCAACAAATAAATATGCTACATACCTACTCACTCAGGCTCCTAGAATTGCTTTGGAGCTGGGGTGCAGAGTGGGAAATTCTGACTAAAAATAAGTATAAAGAGTGGAAAATTAAACCAAAAAGCATATGTACCAGGCTTTATCACCCAATTACCTGCTCACCAAAATTAGTTATTATCTATGCCAATGCTTACCAGTCTTTCCATCCACAAGCTGTCCCTATAATTACATCCATAAATCAGTATCAGGTTTCCAATTATTTAATGCATTGCAAAATAAGGAGTGGAAAATTCACAGTAAAACTCAGGAAAAAGAGTGGAAAAATAGTATCCATAGGGTGTCATTTTCCACCCAAATTTCCCAATGCTAGGATGCTTCACTTGTGGGCGCTTCGCTCCCCTGCTTCTCTTCATGCATTTTAGGTACAACCACTTTAAATTTGGGTAATTTGTCCAACTGATTATCAATGTTTCCTGATATATGATATTCCTGATATTTCTGACTACCTTACATATCCATTTTAGGTACAACTAAAAAGCCTTCATAAAATGGCTTTTGGTTGTACCTAAAATAGATATGTAAGGTAGTCAGAAATATCAGGAATATCATATATCAGGAAACATTGATAATCAGTTGGACAAATTACCCAAATTTAAAGTGCAAATTTGCATGCAAGAAATAAGATTAAAAAACATCCACACTAACATGTACCCAGGGGCGTAGGAACTATGTTCAAGTTGGGGGGGGGGGGGGGGGCAGGAGGCATTCTGAAGTTGATTCTTTCCATGCAACGCCCATAGGCGTAATGTTAAAATCACAAATGTTGGGGGGGGGGGCGGCTGCCCCCCTGGCTCCTACGCCTATGCATGTACCTAAGTTACATCCATGTAAGGATACATGTAAGGATATAATATTTTGTCACAGCTTTCTAGCAGTTGTTGTTGTTGTTGGGTTAGGGCTCCTTCTAGCAGACATTTCATGCTATCTCATTATTGATGATATCAACACACCAAAGCTCTGGTGCTTTACTGCATGTATTGTATACGCTCAGCTGTGATGGGTACACATTTAATGTAAACTGTGCAAGGGCCATTTTGGTGAAAGAACCAGGTATGACAAGGAAGTATACATAGGTATAGCTGATTCTTGAGTACATTATTAGTATGCTTCACATGATAATAATAAAAAGGAAACCATGTACAGGCAGGCCTTGACAAGACTGCTACAGACTGATCAAGCAACCTCATCCTATCCACTCATACCGTAAGACTCACAAAACATTGCTTCACTTTAGGATAATTGATAACTGGTAACTGGTCCAGGCAGAGTTGAAGATACCAAATTTTGTTGTGTGGTATATGAGACATCTAGTTATCCAGTATGTACCTACAAATGCGAATAAATAGTTCAGAGCAAACAGTTGTAGAGATAAAACGTTTTGTTTTGTTCTGTTTTATTTTGTATTGACGTCTCCACTATTGTCTCTGGTAACGCGTCATATTTTGGTTACAAGTACGCCGTTGTTGTATGCAATTGCTTCCATATCCAAGCTACCATATGCATGACGTCATACATTGTCCTGAAGTTTTGTATGGCCATGAAGGGGAAAAGAGAAACATGTCCATTTCTCAACGGATATCCATCTATCGTCCAAACAAATGTCATATTCGTGATTTTCAGCTCAATATTTGTATATATATATTTTATATATTTTTATATATTTTTTATTTTTTATTATATATTTTTTTTATAGCCAATTTTTAAGACATTTTTCAAGGTGACCTATTCCCTTTAAGCGATTTTTCCCAGCTCGCCCCCCCCCCCCCCCCCCCCAACTTTTCTTGAGAAGCTAACCCCTGTTATAGACCATATGACGAGATGCACACACATATATAGTTATTCTAACTGACCCATGACAGATGGTATACACTGACAATAATAACTCAAACGATGTTTTATATTACAGGTATTAGCAAAGCTTTCGATGACAAGTATCATGATCACAAATATGATTTATAACTGTTTTATAATGTCACAATAGCATACCATTTCATTTATTTTATAAAAAAACATAAATAGTTTTATTCCGCACTTACTTCACCCCCATATTGCGTGACCTGCACACGCCTATGATTTGTGAATTTTCAAAAGTCATCGCCATATATCTATCTCCAATCCAATCTCTATCAATTCCCATTAGTTGTGTTAAAATCGGTTGATAAACATGGCAGCTGTGTTGGGTCACATATACCACTACAATTTGTAGTTTTTGCCCCCCTGTTGCCCCCCTATCAAAAATTTCGATTTTTTCCCTCAGAAATGTAGATCGTGTTGAGAGGAACCAAACGCCGCTTCATTTTTGAAAATCGGACGGGTAGATCTCGAGATCTCCGGGGGGGCGGAATCTTCCCCCTGTTACAAATAGGGGTAGCCCTATTTGTAGGGCTACCTGTTACAAATAGGGTTAACAACGTTCGCCCTCAACCCACACAAGCAGCATTTCAGCGTCATCGTTCAAAAACCAATGGAACTCGCTCAATCTGAAATTATGAATTCTTATACGGATACGGCCTTGTCAATCATTACTGTCCACAAATGCACAAGGAATTCGCAGCCGCCGTTATCTATATACCGTGACAATAATGCATAAATTCAAGGCCGTATAAGAGTGGTAGAGTCATCCGGAGATTTTAGCGCCCCAATCGCACATAAGCGTGACGTCATTGGTGCTCTGGTCCGACTCGGCTGTAGTCATTGACCTAAATAGGTATAGACGAACTGCTGCGGTACCCCAAACGTTCCCAATATAATAATATATTTATGGAAATGGCAACGTGGCAGAGGGTAGCGGTGGATTCGAGACGTTTGTTTACCACAGTAAGTCCTATTCGATGTTGATGAAAGGTTGCATTTTTGGTTAAAAATGACAACGAGCTGTGCTGCAATCAGCTGTAGGAATAGACAAGGTGATGCACAGACAAATTGTGCAAAGACAATGCGGAGACAAATTGTCATTTCACAAGTGAGTATTTTTCTTATACAACACCTTAAATCTATCCTTTTTCGTGTTGGTTGATGCGCCATTATTGTCAACTGTAGGTTATTTCAAGATTTAGGTCTCGGCATGGATACGATCATTGCAGTTGTATTTTGTTTTTGTATTTCATTACTACTTGCCTTATGTAACACTTATTTTAGCTGTATATATATATATATATATATATATATATATATATATATATATATATATATATATATATATATATATACAGCTAAAATAAGTGTTACATAAGGCAAGTAGTAATGAAATACAAAAACAAAATACAACTGCAATGATCGTATCCATGCCGAGACCTAAATCTTGAAATAACCTACAGTTGACAATAATGGCGCATCAACCAACACGAAAAAGGATAGATTTAAGGTGTTGTATAAGAAAAATACTCACTTGTGAAATGACAATTTGTCTCCGCATTGTCTTTGCACAATTTGTCTGTGCATCACCTTGTCTATTCCTACAGCTGATTGCAGCACAGCTCGTTGTCATTTTTAACCAAAAATGCAACCTTTCATCAACATCGAATAGGACTTACTGTGGTAAACAAACGTCTCGAATCCACCGCTACCCTCTGCCACGTTGCCATTTCCATAAATATATTATTTTTATTTTGTTTTATTTTTATTGACGTTTGTTTACCACAGTAAGTCCTATTCGATGTTGATGAAAGGTTGCATTTTTGGTTAAAAATGACAACGAGCTGTGCTGCAATCAGCTGTAGGAATAGACAAGGTGATGCACAGACAAATTGTGCAAAGACAATGCGGAGACAAATTGTCATTTCACAAGTGAGTATTTTTCTTATACAACACCTTAAATCTATCCTTTTTCGTGTTGGTTGATGCGCCATTATTGTCAACTGTAGGTTATTTCAAGATTTAGGTCTCGGCATGGATACGATCATTGCAGTTGTATTTTGTTTTTGTATTTCATTACTACTTGCCTTATGTAACACTTATTTTAGCTGTATATATATATATATATATATATATATATATATATATATATATATATATATATATATATATATATATATATATATATATATATGTTTGTATCAATTACACAATTATTGTTAAAATAGGTATAATTTACATGGCCTCGGCTGAACAATTTTGACTGGGGCAATATTTAAAATGGTTTTTAATAATTATATACATGTTTTAAGGAATATTATTAAGGGTAAGATGTCATTATCATGGACAATCTTATTGTCAGACATGCTATTATAATGTGCCAGTCTGGAGAACAAAGCAGGTTTCAACGAGATATTGTCGGGGCAGGGTTTAGGTTAGGTTTAGGTTTATATAGTGGGCTTTTGGTAGACTGGGTCTATTCAGGGCTCACATCATGGAAGTGGTCAGGACTAGTGGTTCAGTCAGCGCCTCTTGTACTGCGTCCCAGTGTCGGTTGAGACGATTCTTAAAGCTGTTGACAGTAGGGGCTGAGCTGACCTCTGCTGGAAGTTGGTTCCAGGCAGTCACCACTCGATTTGCAAAGAACAAAATGGGGTCAGCAGCTCAGTACAAAATGGATCAAAATTGGGGCAGTTTGCAAAACTTTGGGTTGTCTTTTGCAAAATTGGGGTAGGCTTTAAGGTGTTTAAATTAACGTATGTCAGTTTAGGGCAGTTCAAAGGATTGCGGACAAGTCTGTACTCTGTGTGGTGCAGGATTTGGCTGCCCCAAACATTTGGGACGAGGCTTGTTTAGCCAACAGTTAACATGCTAGCCAGGAGGAGCACACTTTGTGATGTCACATTTTGTTTTCATTATATTGATCCTACTTTGATTTTGTTGTTATCAGTCACATATTGAACTGTTTAAATTGATTTTAAATTTTAAGACATGCAATAATTTTTGAATATTTGCATTATGATAATTGTCCATATTTCCCTGGATTACATATATATTCTTGAAGTCTTGAATTCACAGAAAGAGGCTAGAATCTAGCATGTAACTTCAGTCCCACATTTGGGACGGTTTCAACGACATCTTGTCGGGGCAGAGTAAGCAGCTTAGCACAAAATGGAGCAAAATTGGGGCAGTTTTCAAAACTTTGGGGTAGCTTTTGCGAAATTGGGGATGGGGAATAAGGTGTTTTAATAAACTTATGTCAGTTTAGGGCAGTTCAAAGGATTGCGGACAAGTCTGCATGGTTTATGATTTGGCTGCCCCAAACATTTGGGACGAGGCTTGTTTAGCCAACAGTTAACATGCTAGCCAGGAGGATCACAATAAGACATTAAATAATTCATAAAAACTGTATTTATGCTAATTGTCCATATTTCCCTGGATTACAAATATATTCTTGAAGTCTTGAAGTCTTGAATTCACAGAAAGAGGCTAGAATCTAGCCTGTAACTTGCGTACCACATTTAACTAAGTCAAGGTTATCGATGACAAGTATCATGATCACAAATATGATTTATAACTGTTTTATAATGTCACAATAGCATACCATTTCATTTATTTTATAAAAAAACATAAATAGTTTTATTCCGCACTTACTTCACCCCCATATTGCGTGACCTGCACACGCCTATGATTTGTGAATTTTCAAAAGTCATCGCCATATATCTATCTCCAATCCAATCTCTATCAATTCCCATTAGTTGTGTTAAAATCGGTTGATAAACATGGCAGCTGTGTTGGGTCACATATACCACTACAATTTGTAGTTTTTGCCCCCCTGTTGCCCCCCTATCAAAAATTTCGATTTTTTCCCTCAGAAATGTAGATCGTGTTGAGAGGAACCAAACGCCGCTTCATTTTTGAAAATCGGACGGGTAGATCTCGAGATCTCCGGGGGGGCGGAATCTTCCCCCTGTTACAAATAGGGGTAGCCCTATTTGTAGGGCTACCTGTTACAAATAGGGTTAACAACGTTCGCCCTCAACCCACACAAGCAGCATTTCAGCGTCATCGTTCAAAAACCAATGGAACTCGCTCAATCTGAAATTATGAATTCTTATACGGATACGGCCTTGTCAATCATTACTGTCCACAAATGCACAAGGAATTCGCAGCCGCCGTTATCTATATACCGTGACAATAATGCATAAATTCAAGGCCGTATAAGAGTGGTAGAGTCATCCGGAGATTTTAGCGCCCCAATCGCACATAAGCGTGACGTCATTGGTGCTCTGGTCCGACTCGGCTGTAGTCATTGACCTAAATAGGTATAGACGAACTGCTGCGGTACCCCAAACGTTCCCAATATAATAATATATTTATGGAAATGGCAACGTGGCAGAGGGTAGCGGTGGATTCGAGACGTTTGTTTACCACAGTAAGTCCTATTCGATGTTGATGAAAGGTTGCATTTTTGGTTAAAAATGACAACGAGCTGTGCTGCAATCAGCTGTAGGAATAGACAAGGTGATGCACAGACAAATTGTGCAAAGACAATGCGGAGACAAATTGTCATTTCACAAGTGAGTATTTTTCTTATACAACACCTTAAATCTATCCTTTTTCGTGTTGGTTGATGCGCCATTATTGTCAACTGTAGGTTATTTCAAGATTTAGGTCTCGGCATGGATACGATCATTGCAGTTGTATTTTGTTTTTGTATTTCATTACTACTTGCCTTATGTAACACTTATTTTAGCTGTATATATATATATATATATATATATATATATATATATATATATATATATATATATATATATATATATATATATATATGTTTGTATCAATTACACAATTATTGTTAAAATAGGTATAATTTACATGGCCTCGGCTGAACAATTTTGACTGGGGCAATATTTAAAATGGTTTTTAATAATTATATACATGTTTTAAGGAATATTATTAAGGGTAAGATGTCATTATCATGGACAATCTTATTGTCAGACATGCTATTATAATGTGCCAGTCTGGAGAACAAAGCAGGTTTCAACGAGATATTGTCGGGGCAGGGTTTAGGTTAGGTTTAGGTTTATATAGTGGGCTTTTGGTAGACTGGGTCTATTCAGGGCTCACATCATGGAAGTGGTCAGGACTAGTGGTTCAGTCAGCGCCTCTTGTACTGCGTCCCAGTGTCGGTTGAGACGATTCTTAAAGCTGTTGACAGTAGGGGCTGAGCTGACCTCTGCTGGAAGTTGGTTCCAGGCAGTCACCACTCGATTTGCAAAGAACAAAATGGGGTCAGCAGCTCAGTACAAAATGGATCAAAATTGGGGCAGTTTGCAAAACTTTGGGTTGTCTTTTGCAAAATTGGGGTAGGCTTTAAGGTGTTTAAATTAACGTATGTCAGTTTAGGGCAGTTCAAAGGATTGCGGACAAGTCTGTACTCTGTGTGGTGCAGGATTTGGCTGCCCCAAACATTTGGGACGAGGCTTGTTTAGCCAACAGTTAACATGCTAGCCAGGAGGAGCACACTTTGTGATGTCACATTTTGTTTTCATTATATTGATCCTACTTTGATTTTGTTGTTATCAGTCACATATTGAACTGTTTAAATTGATTTTAAATTTTAAGACATGCAATAATTTTTGAATATTTGCATTATGATAATTGTCCATATTTCCCTGGATTACATATATATTCTTGAAGTCTTGAATTCACAGAAAGAGGCTAGAATCTAGCATGTAACTTCAGTCCCACATTTGGGACGGTTTCAACGACATCTTGTCGGGGCAGAGTAAGCAGCTTAGCACAAAATGGAGCAAAATTGGGGCAGTTTTCAAAACTTTGGGGTAGCTTTTGCGAAATTGGGGATGGGGAATAAGGTGTTTTAATAAACTTATGTCAGTTTAGGGCAGTTCAAAGGATTGCGGACAAGTCTGCATGGTTTATGATTTGGCTGCCCCAAACATTTGGGACGAGGCTTGTTTAGCCAACAGTTAACATGCTAGCCAGGAGGATCACAATAAGACATTAAATAATTCATAAAAACTGTATTTATGCTAATTGTCCATATTTCCCTGGATTACAAATATATTCTTGAAGTCTTGAAGTCTTGAATTCACAGAAAGAGGCTAGAATCTAGCCTGTAACTTGCGTACCACATTTAACTAAGTCAAGGTTATGAACTAGACTTGAATAACTATAATATTCTTAATTCTGTTCTGTTTGAACTTAGACGGACCAGGCTTAGGTGTAATTTTAACATTAATTGGTGTTGTAGCTACAACTCCAATAATTTTGGATTTTAACATTACGCCTATGTGGTATGACATGATGTGGTACAAATTGACCTCCAATAACTTATTTCAACTCCAATGATTTTCATAATGTAATACATATATCATTGTATTACTTGATACAGGTTTGCTGTGAAAAAATACAACCACATACTTAAATATTATGTTTTGCGCATCCTATATACCTAGCTCAGCTGAGCTAATTTTTTAAGTGTTTTTTTTTGTGAAACATGCTTGTATTTATTGTAAAATAACTGATAAAATACAACTGTTGGTTGATACCAGCTATGCTTTTGGTATGTGACATCAAAACTGAAAATGAAAAATAGTTAATACTAATTTTCTGAAATTTATTGGCCCCTTAAAGATATTAACTCATTCAAGCTTCATGGGAGCCTGCTGCTCTGCGGATAACACCTGATGGTGTTGTCATGTGGATTTTTTTTTAATGAGTCCATAAATAATATCGTACACATTGGTGTTTGGAGGTACAAATATTTGTCCACAAGAGTCCCTACAATTTTAAATAAATAAATGTTTGTTTTTGTATCATGTAAGGATAATATTATTATGATCATCCAAAGCCATGTATTACCTTAAAATGTAAGCAAATGTTAATGCATCGAGTTAGACCCAGTGTACCGTACCTCTCTTTCGCCATAAATAATTATTTCTTTTGTTTCCAGGTACCCTGTGAAGAACAGGATTCTATTACGTAAATGGCTCCATGCTACCAGACAGCAAGAAACAAACGGAAGACCTTGGAAACCAACGGAGAGCTCTCTGCTCTGCAGTGACCACTTCACTGAGGACGACTTCTTGCCACAGCAAGAGCGCAGAAAGCTCCGTGAAAAAAGCGTTCCGACCTGGTTCCAGTACTCTGAGGCAAACAAACAGTCTGTTGATCCAAGGTTCACGTCACCCACGAGTAAACGCCTCAAGCGCAGTGCACCAGAACAGCAGTTGCAGCCACAGCCGTTGCAAGAGCAAATGCCAGCGCCGCCGATGCGACAGCTGCCCGTGGAGAAGTCCGCGCGCCCGTCCGGACATGCCCTGAAGACCCCGCCGCAGCTGACCATGGATGCGCCCGCTCGGCCGTCAGGACCTGCGGCGGAGACGCTGCTGGAGCTGTCCGAGATTGTCTTCCAGTCAGAGGAGCCCACGCCGCCCAGACCTGCGGTGGAGACCCCGCCGCAGCAGACCTTGGAGATGCCCGCGCGGCCGTTAGGACCTACGGTGGAGACGCCGCCGCCGATGCCACAGCGGAAACAGCATCCTCTCCAAGACCATAACTACAACACGGCCTCAGCACAGAGACATATCGCCAGTCCTGTGAAAAAGCTTACCGAAAAATGTCGAAACCTGCGCTATGAAAGAAAACTGTTGCGGCAAAAGATGAAGAGGCGTGACAAACGGCTTGTGTGCATGGCGAGCACGCTGAAAGCTCTTCAGGAAAGTCGGCTAGTTGAGAGCGAGCTCCTGGAAGCCATCAAGTCGCGATTTGAAAACCCAGTCGTGGCGGAACTATTTTCGAACGAGATCGTAAATGGTAGCAAGAGGCGTGGTGGACAACGCTACTCGGAAGAGATCAAGAAGTTGTGCCTTACTCTGCACTATTATTCGCCGCGTGCATACAAGTTTCTGGCAATTTTTTTTACTCTGCCAGGCGCTACGTCGCTGCGTGAGTGGACCAGGAGTGTGGACTGTGAGGTAGGCGTCCTCCACGAGGTCCTCAGCACACTCGGCTCACAGGTAGCAGCGGAGGCGATCGACCCCAACTGCTGCCTCACTGTTGACGAGATGTCAATCCGCAAGGCGCTGGTCTACTCTCAGAAGAAGGACCGGTTCGTCGGCCACATCGATCTAGGGTCCGGTGAGGTCGACGAGTCGAGGCTGGCGACGAACGCCCTGGTGTTCATGGTCGTGGGGCTGAAGGGTGCCTGGCGCCATCCGGTGGCCTATTTCCTCACCGACCACGTCTCGGGAGAGACCCCATGGCGCAGCTGGCGACGACTGTGCTGTCTGCTGTCAGCGATGCTGGTCTCCGTGTGCGGACGCTTGTGGCCGATGGCCTAAACGCGAACCTGGCCATGTTTGGCTACCTGGGAGTGAACCTGGAAAGGAAAAAGCCGCCGCCATACGACAACTTCTTTCTGCATCCCACGACCAAGGAGAAGGTTTACGTCATGCTGGACGTAGTGCACATGCTGAAGCTGCTTCGGAGCCTCCTGGGAGAGTTCAAAACACTCCAGCTGGATGGTGAAGAGATATCGTGGAAGTTCATTCAGGTGAGCCAATGCCTGCATCCATTAACAAGAACATAAATGATAAAACCTGTAGCCATAACCTCATATGATGTAATAAAGAGTAATTACAATATCAACAAAAGACACATGGGGTCTCAGTTTTGTTTGTGTTTTCTCATTAAGATATGAGAAAACACAATGAATTTAAGATTGAAATTGAAATTGAAATTACGACTGAACGACCTGGTGGCATTATCATGTTTGTGTTGTTTGTTGTTTGTTTGATTGTTAATAAGTCTGTGTTTATGTCCGCAGAAACTCAGCGACCTACAGGATAGCGAAGGGATTCGCGCAGCCAACAAGCTAACTCGACTGCATATACAGTATGAGAAAAACAAAATGAAGGTGAAGCTGGCTGCCCAGGTGTTCAGCAGCTCGGTCGCCAAAGCCCTGCTGTTCCTGGAGGAAGCTGGACATCCCGATTTCATCGGCGCTGGCGCCACGGCGGGATTTCTCCTCATGGTTGATCAGGCCCTTTGATTACCTAAACGGCAGCAGCCCGTTCGGTAAGGGACCAAAGGCCCCAACCACAGCCAGCAACCTCGAGTAAGTTCATTTTTCAGACATTGTGCTCTTTGGTAGTGGTAAAATCTAAACATTTTTGTATTTGTCGTTGGTGGTTAGCTACAATCTACACATTTTAGGTCGTTGACCTAACCTGACATCAGCGATTGGTCTCATACTTAACCCGCGCATGACTGGGGTATGTTTCATAACGCGAATTACTGGGGGGCTATTTTTAGCCCCCTCTGATCTCAGGAACTGCTGGGCCGATCGTAAAAATTCAAACGACATTCGATAGCAATGACAATTTTATCGGGGAAAACTTAATTTTGTTGACCTCAGGGTCACCGATGACGTCACAGGTCACGTGACGTCATCGGCGTTTGACCGTGCCATCACGAATTTGAGGGATGGCATTGCCAAGCCAAATTGCGATATTAAACTAATAATTAAACTAACAAGTAGGTAAATCGATATGATTCGTGTGTATGACACGTCTAAGTACCATTATAACTTATTGGTGACCTTTTATCAGGTCAAGGTCATCCAAGGTCACGAGGTAAAATTTAAGAATACGGTCATTAGACGCTGTAACACATGTTTATAGGTTACAGCGTTTTCCGCAAACCCATATTTTTCAGAAAAGTGATGAAACATGACGTCACTCTGACCTAATTACTGGCTGATGTATAATGCCTCATTAGTATTTTTTCGTCAATATGCGTGGAATTGATGGGAGATAAGGTACCGAAAGTTTGGTTACGATATTTGTATTCGTTTTCGAGTTAATGCAAACAAAACGAGAGGGGGGCTAAAATAGCCCCCCCCCCCCTCCCCCAGTCATGCGCTGGTTAATAACTGTGTATCATTAGCAGATGTGCTCAGATCCCGAAAACAGATCCACTGAATTTGGGATTTTGCTAACCGGTCATTATTTCCGGCAGGATCCGGCGGCAGTTCCTGGCGGACTTCGGCGCTGCGCTCTTCCGGCTGGAGACGCGATCCGGGGACCGGGTTGTCTACACGCGTAGGTTCACACCGGTCCTGGGCTTCTGCCTCGCGGCGCAGACAATCGTGGATGTCAGCGAGACGCTGTTGCTGGAGGGCATGCAGTATGTCCTGGCCTACAAATTCTCACAGGACCATCTTGAGCTGCTGTTCGGTCGGATTCGGCGTATGGGTGGCTATAACGACAACCCAAACGTCGTCCAGCTCCAGCAGGCTCTGCGTAGATTAACTCTACATAACTTTATAACGCCCTCGGCTACTGGAAACTGCATCCTATTGGACGACGTAGATGATGGCCTCCTCCGCATCCGTCGTCCCCAGCGGCAGCAGCCGACGCTCGAGGACGGACCAGACGACAGCACAACGCCGGCGGTGGTACAGCTGCTGCTCCGAACAGGCAACGCCGGCTCTGCGTTCTCCAACAGCTGCGTGACCTACATCAGCGGATATGTGTGTCGCAAACTGTTTGAGAGGGGCAGCATCCGGTGTGCCGAGTGCATCGGCGCGCTGCTCTGCAACGCCGACGATCCCCCACCGGAGGAGGTGATGGGTCTCGTGAAGGTGCGGGACAACGGCGGTCTCCTCGTTCCATCAGCATCAACACACGCCATCGTAGTTTTAGCTGAGCGGCACCTCACAAGACTCAGCAGGTGCGGTGAGATCGTGCGGCCAAAGCTCACACTGACCATCCAGTGCAGCGTGCTGACGCAGCTGATGACGGAGCGCAGCAGCCAGATGTTCCCTGGTGTGCAGAAGCACATGTTTCAGCCTCAGGTGGACGAGTGTCACTTTGTCATCGTAGTGAAGCTGGTGGTGGAGAGGTACCTGCATGTGCGCCTCCATTCATGGGGGAGACTGGCCACTTTGAGGGGCCTATCGAGTGTCCACGTCCGTCACAATCTGCGTAAGCAGGTTTTGTTTGCTCACCAGTGAGTGTCGCACAGAAGTGTCTGTCGTGGTGAAGCTAGAGGCCGATCGGTACCTGCGTATGCTTGTCTTCTATTCGGCTATTATGGGCGGCGCTTCTGACGTGTATCGCGTAGTGACTCGCGTAGTGATTCGCGTGTGTCGGCGATGGTTGAGGAGCAGACTGCGACTGTGCGGGCGGCATACCGGGCTGCAGACGCAAACGCTCCGGCATTTGTTCGTTCATGTAGTGCCTAAATCCATTGTTATGTTTGTAAGTGTTCCATAATATGTGGTGCGTCAGATCTGTAGGCTCGGTCGGTCATCTCCGGCATGTAGTTTCGTCTCCGGCATCATCTCCGGTATGCTGTTTCGTCGTATATGTTTTTTTTTCCGCTAGTGGCTGGTCTGCATCGGATAATCTGTCAGTTTATCCCTGATCAAACCGACGACCGCATGTTTTGCTTTTAATGAGAGCATTTTGTATTTGAATAATGGAAATGTTCAAACTACATCAGCCGGGTTTGAAAGGATGAAGAAGAGAGCGGCATTTAAATAAGTGAATTGTTACGTGACATGCTCTAGCGGATTCGGAACGGTGGTGGGGGGAGGGCACGGGTGGTTGGGAGGAGTAGCATTACGGCGCAAACTCTTGCCCCCCTACCCAGTCCGCATGGTGGCGCTAGTGTCGCGTAGCGGGAACGGGGCGGCGCAACAGCTGGAGTAGTTCGTCTATATATATATATATATATATATAGGTCAATGGCTGTAGTCGTACGCGGCTCGGTGCGATGCGAAACTTTCGAACGGGATACGGATAACTGCGCCTAAGGTACGATCTTATTTAAGATTGCGTTTACCGCGGGTAATTATCCATCCCTTAATTCATGCTGAGGGGGGAGACGGCCATACGCTGAACCGGTCTGACTGAGCCCTGAGGGGTGAGACGGCCATACGCTGCCCCAGTCCGGCTGAGGGGAGGGGGAGACGGCCATATGCTGCCCAGTGCCCCGGTCCGGCTGAGGGTGAGACGGCATACGCTGCCCCGGTCTGGCTGAGTGGTGAGACGGTCATACGCTGCCCCGGTCTGGCTGAGTGGTGAGACGGTCATACGCTGTCCCGGTCTGGTTGAGTGGTGAGACGGTCATACGCTGCCCCGGTCTGGCTGAGTGGGTGAGACGGTCATACGCTGCCCCGGTCTGGCTGAGTGGTGAGACGGTCATACACTGCCCCGGTCCGGCTGAGTGGTGAGACGGTCATACGCTGCCCCGGTCTGGCTGAGTGGTGAGAAATGACATTGTTTTGGCTTAACCCTCGCTCTACGGGAGCTTTTTTCACCTTCGCCCTACGGGGGAGGGGCCTGACAGGCCCCTCCCCCCGTTAACTTCCAAACCAAGCAACTTAGAGCAATGCGGTAAAAACCAGCATGTTGCCTGTCATGAGAGGAATCTAATAGTATGCGGTTTTTAGGTTTCAGGTCCACGGGTGATCTTCCAGGTCAACTGAATGACCTCGGATTTACCACGTCCAGAACAGTGATTTTGCTCTTCAGAAAACCTCAAAATTAGAAAATGATCAATGTAAATAAAAAGGCATGTTCCTAGACCAGTTTTGGCTCAGAAATACAAAAAAAGGTAATTATTTGTTCGTATCTTGTCCAAAAATGTCAAAAAAAGTTATTGAAAAAATGACGTCATCAGTTTCTTACACTTAGGAAGCCATCACTCAGTCAAAAATAAAGATATTGCTTTGAAATTTGGTATTGGTATTGCCCATACTCAGTTCTCTCACATTTATTCCGGTTTTTCTAATATCTTCGAAAATTTTGATTTTGTGGCGATTTTTTATTTTACTTTTTTTTTATTTTAGGGGTCAAAAACCCAAAATTTTGAAAATAAAAGATTGACATTTTAAATAGAATGCCATTTTGCATCTTTGGTGAATTGCGTTTGCAGTTTGCTTTAAAACTCTGTTTTCTACAATTTTTCCAATATTTTTCATTTTTTGAAAATTGAAAAGCATAGACTCGCAACCTAACTACCTAACATACTTATCTAACGGCGATGACTTCAAATTACCGCTTGTCAACACTCGTCAACACCCGTCAAAAGACCGCAAAACGCTCGAAAGCGCAGCTGCGGTGACGGGGCTGGCCACGACTGAACCAGAGCACCAGTGACGTCTTCGCTAATGCGAGCCGCTCGGCAGTCGATACATGGGGAATCCCGGGATGACACCCCCTGGCATAAATTATAACCGTGTTCAATAAGACGTGGTGTGCTGTGTACAATAAGCTTGACCAATCACCGCTGAGCTCGCTAGAGACAGCTCATCGCTGATTGGTCAAACTTACTGTACACACCGTGCGAATGCTAGTCTGAACACCACTATTCTCATGCGGGAAAAAAAACTGAGGGGCGGACGGCAATCGCTAAGGCCTCCAAGTTTGGCGAAATAGAGCCAAGGTCTTTGGGCTATATTGATGTGACGTCATCAGTCAATCTGGTATAAACCTCCCACCTGGTATAAACCTGGGCGGTTCGTTCGAAAATCTGCTCTAGAGCCGTTGAGGTAGAGTTTTGAGAAAAACAAACATTGGATCATATTATTTCTATATCCAAGCTACAATTCTGCTATCTCAGTTCAAAACCCCGTGTTAAAGGGAAGTGTCGACCTTAAAGGAAATAGTTCACCTTGGAAATTTTTTACCCAACACGATTTGATTATATTTTGTTATACAATTTCTTTTTATATTGTCAAAAATGGCCTTATATCGCGCCGATTCAGGACAGAAGGCCGTAAATTGTTATTGTTTATCGAAACTATATGCATACTCTCTGAGTAAGAGTCCTGACGTCACGCGAATATAAAAAATGGTTCGGCCAATCAGATTCGAAAGTAGTCGCGTAAAGATAGACTCGCATTGGAGATGTGCCAACCGGCGGCCGGCGTTCGCTCGCTAGCACCAGCTGCAAGCTGATTGGCTGATGGCATAGCCTCTGCCCGGGCTAAAACCAGTACAACATTCTTTCGCCAGCACCGCATTCCTTCGCCAAAAACTCAAATATATTCGGCTGGAGAGCCTTTTCAGTCAAGAAAACTTGCAGATAGGGGTTTCCCAACACGGGCTACAAAATTGCTATCTCAGTTTAAAACTAATGTTGAAGGTGAACTATTTCCTTTAATGGCTACGAGCGAATCTTAGGTTTAGTCCCGATCGGACTTAATGGCTACGAGCGAATCTTAGGTTTCGTCCCGAGCAGACTTCGAGCAGAAATGGGGTGAACTTAAAAAGCTGGTTGCTCGAGTCAAATCGTTTATTAAAGCAAGTAACATACTAAAAACGGAGTTGCGGCGCTCCTTGACGGCACACGCACACGCACACGCATGCACAAAGCCCCCGCCCCAACCTGACCGGGCTAACCCGAGACCGGCCCTGGCACCTTATTGCTGGGCCGGTCGGCCGTCCGGACAAGCGATTCGCCAACGAACAATTGACGGGTCGCGCGGTTTTATTTCAAGGACTTTTAATGTCAACTCACGTACCTTTTTATTAAAAACAAGTGCGCAAGATAGCGCACCGTGCCATGCATTGTGAGGGGAGTGTAGGCACCATTGACGTCACGCTAATGTTAAACGAAAATGGCGCTAAAATTGCCGGACGGTTCTATCTCTCTTATACGGCCTTGGCAATTAATTACAATTTACATAAATTGCATAAAAAAATTGAGAGAAAACAAATTATAGGGGGGCAACAGGGGGGCAAAAACTACAAATTGTAGTGGTATTTGTGATCCAACACAGCTGTCAGGTTTAACAACTGATTTTAACATTACTAATGGGAATCGATAGAGATTAGATTGGAGATTGATATATGGCGATGACTTTTGAAAATTCAAAAATCATAGGCGTGTGCAGGTCACGCAATATGGAGGTGAAGTAAGTGCAGAATAAAACTATTTTTATGTTTTTTTAAATAAATGAAATGTTATGTTATTGCGACATTAGAAAAACGGTTATAAATCATATTTGTTGCCATAGGCGGTACCAGGTTAGCGAAAAGGGAAGTCAAATAGGAAAAAATATTAACCGCTGGCATGTTTCTACCCAGCACTATAAATAAGTTACTGATCGTAGATAGTTCCTTTTTGCATAATGTACTTCATCATAGGCGCATCCAGGATCCAAACTGGGGAGCAGCAAGACCTTTTGATAAGTATATTATCCGCTATTATGATACTAACTAGTCAACAGTGACTATTTCATTTACAACTTCAATTCACATTGCTTACCCCCTTTTTACCCTACCTGGACTCGCCTATTATCTCATAATCGTTCGTAGAGTACCCTGTGGTGTGTATTTTATCCGAAAACTGCAGTATGTAATGTCATTGTAGGCCCATGCATCTTAGTTTCCTTGCAATAATATGACTCCCTTTCTTCCATTCCTGAGCGCGTCTCTGCAAATAAAAAATTGCATTCCCTCTCCTGGCCTCATATGTGCATACATCATTATAAGTTAACCGTCTATTGCGCCGTAATCGCTGGCATATCGTCATCACCATGCCAGTCACCCCCCCCCCCCCCTTTGCATGTGCCTGAACACGCCCCTGCAACTCTATATGTAATACATTATGGATATAATGGAATGAGAAGCTATCTTTTACATCTTGATAGCTATAAATGCTCCTTACATCGCTCTATTGGCTTCCCGCCAAGCATTGAATACTTCCTGGACCCCCCCCCCCCCCTTTCAAGCCCCTGACACCGCCTCTGCCATGCAATTTGTATGATATTTCATTAACATCAACTAATTTGCACTTGTTGCAATCACCGTAAACCACACTTAGTCCTAGATTAAGGTTAGGTGGACATCGTGTATTTTTCCCGTTTCGGTGGACTCCTAAATTACGGGGTGGAGAGCGATCAGAAAC
>JAXIVJ010003344.1:0-2500 GCA_036785665.1 Chirona hameri
AGACAGACAGACAGACAGACAGACAGACAGACAGACAGACAGACAGACAGACAGACAGACAGACAGACAGACAGACAGACAGACAGACAGACAGACAGACAGACAGACAGACAGACAGACAGACAGACAGACAGACAGACAGACAGACAGACAGACAGACAGACAGACAGACAGACAGACAGACAGACAGACAGACAGACAGACAGACAGACAGACAGACAGGCAGACAGGCAGACAGGCAGACAGGCAGACAGGCAGACAGGCAGACAGGCAGACAGGCAGACAGGCAGACAGGCAGACAGGCAGACAGGCAGACAGGCAGACAGGCAGACAGGCAGACAGGCAGACAGGCAGACAGGCAGACAGGCAGACAGGCAGACAGGCAGACAGGCAGACAGGCAGACAGGCAGACAGGCAGACAGGCAGACAGGCAGACAGGCAGACAGGCAGACAGGCAGACAGGCAGACAGGCAGACAGGCAGACAGGCAGACAGGCAGACAGGCAGACAGGCAGACAGGCAGACAGGCAGACAGGCAGACAGGCAGACAGGCAGACAGGCAGACAGGCAGATAGGCAGACAGGCAGACAGGCAGACAGGCAGACAGGCAGACAGGCAGACAGGCAGACAGGCAGACAGGCAGACAGGCAGACAGGCAGACAGGCAGACAGGCAGACAGGCAGACAGGCAGACAGGCAGACAGGCAGACAGGCAGACAGGCAGACAGGCAGACAGACAGACAGACAGACAGACAGACAGACAGACAGACAGACAGACAGACAGACAGACAGACAGACAGACAGACAGACAGACAGACAGACAGACAGACAGACAGACAGACAGACAGACAGACAGACAGACAGACAGACAGACAGACAGACAGACAGACAGACAGACAGACAGACAGACAGACAGACAGACAGACAGACAGACAGACAGACAGACAGACAGACAGACAGACAGACAGACAGACAGACAGACAGACAGACAGACAGACAGACAGACAGACAGACAGACAGACAGACAGACAGACAGACAGGCAGACAGGCAGACAGACAGACAGACAGACAGACAGACAGACAGACAGACAGACAGACAGACAGACAGACAGACAGACAGACAGACAGACAGACAGACAGACAGACAGACAGACAGACAGACAGACAGACAGACAGACAGACAGACAGACAGACAGACAGACAGACAGACAGACAGACAGACAGACAGACAGACAGACAGACAGACAGACAGACAGACAGACAGACAGACAGACAGACAGACAGACAGACAGACAGACGACGGACAGACGGACGACGGACAGACAGACAGACAGACAGACAGACAGACAGACAGACAGACAGACAGACAGACAGACAGACAGACAGACAGACAGACAGACAGACAGACAGACAGACAGACAGACAGACAGACAGACAGACAGACAGACAGACAGACAGACAGACAGACAGACAGACAGACAGACAGACAGACAGACAGACAGACAGACAGACAGACAGACAGACAGACAGACAGACAGACAGACAGACAGACAGACAGACAGACAGACAGACAGACAGACAGACAGACAGACAGACAGACAGACAGACAGACAGACAGACAGACAGACAGACAGACAGACAGACAGACAGACAGACAGACAGACAGACAGACAGACAGACAGACAGACAGACAGACAGACAGACAGACAGACAGACAGACAGACAGACAGACAGACAGACAGACAGACAGACAGACAGACAGACAGACAGACAGACAGACAGACAGACAGACAGACAGACAGACAGACAGACAGACAGACAGACAGACAGACAGACAGACAGACAGACAGACAGACAGACAGACAGACAGACAGACAGACAGACAGACAGACAGACAGACAGACAGACAGACAGACAGACAGACAGATAGACAGATAGACAGATAGACAGATAGACAGATAGACAGATAGACAGATAGACAGATAGACAGATAGACAGATAGACAGATAGACAGATAGACAGATAGACAGATAGACAGATAGACAGATAGACAGATAGACAGATAGACAGATAGACAGATAGACAGATAGACAGATAGACAGATAGACAGATAGACAGATAGACAGATAGACAGATAGACAGATAGACAGATAGACAGATAGACAGATAGACAGATAGACAGATAGACAGATAGACAGATAGACAGATAGACAGATAGACAGATAGACAGATAGACAGATAGACAGATAGACAGATAGACAGATAGACAGATAGACAGATAGACAGATAGACAGATAGACAGATAGACAGATAGACAGATAGACAGATAGACAGATAGACAGATAGACAGATAGACAGATAGACAGATAGACAGATAGACAGATAGACAGATAGACAGATAGACAGATAGACAGATAGACAGATAGACAGATAGACAGATAGACAGATAGACAGATAGACAGATAGACAGATAGACAGATAGACAGATAGACAGATAGACAG
>JAXIVJ010003344.1:7500-72500 GCA_036785665.1 Chirona hameri
CAAATAGCAACTTCAAATAAACTAACGGGCATCCATCCTGGTGCTAACACAGAAGTACGCATCAGTCAATATGCAGACGATACAATATTGTTCTCAGACAGCTCTGAGCGTTCCTTAATAGGGGCTACAGAGGAACTCGCAAAATGTTCTGCACAATCAGTACTTAAGCTCAATTGGGAGAAAACTTCATGTCTGGCACTCGGCTTACTAAACACACCAGAACATTATAATAATATTTTAGTGAATACAATTTAATGGGTAAATGAAATTAAAATTCTTGGAATATATTTTAAGCGTAGTATCAACAACATCACGGAAAACAATTTAGAGAAAAAGCTCATCCTTCTTGAGAACGAGATCGCACAGTGGAAGAGACGTCATATTACACCTCTTGGCAAAAATAACTGATAAAATCGTTGCTGCTGTCCAAACTCGTACATCTTTTTCTTTTTGTATGTTAGGTAGTTAGGTTGCAAGTCTATGCTTTTGAAATATTTTGTTTTTTAAAAGTTGTTTTTTAAAGCATATCTTGAACATTAAGCCAAAATAATGTCATTTATCGCCCCTCAGCCAGACCGGGGCAGCGTGTGGCCGTCTCGCTCTTCAGCCGGACTGGTGCAGCATATGCCCGTCTCGCCCCTCAGCCAGACCGGGGCAGCGTATGGCCGTCTCACCACTCAGCCAGACCGCGGCAGCGTATGGCCGTCTCACCACTCAGCCAGACCGGGGCAGCGTATGCCATCTCACCCCTCAGCCGGACCAGGGCACTGGGCAGCATATGGCCGTCTCCCCCTCCCTCTCAGCCGGACCTGGGCAGCGTATGGCCCAGGTCGTCTCGGCCCTCACCCAGACCGGGGCAGCGAATGACCGTCTTTTTTATAAAAAAAAATAGGCTTTACCGAATCCCTCACAAGTTTACATTAAAAAGATTGAACAAATGCTATATGGTTTTCTATGGAATAACAAACCAGATCGCATTATAAGAACGAAAATAATTCAGAAACTTGAATTTGATGGACTCCAAATGATTGACTTACCATCTTTTATACACAGCTTGCAAATGTCATGGTTAAAACGATTAGTTAGTTCCACAGCCGACTGGACAAAATCGGCAAACCTACAGCAGTTAGACCCCTTGAAGCTTCTCACATACAGCACGGCACAGCTGAAAGTAATAAAAACACAGATAAGCAACATATTCTGGCGAGAAGTGGTAGATTCTCTCATTCAATTTAATCAACTGTTAAATCTTCAACCTGAAGACATAATAAGAGAGCATTTATGGTTCTCAAACTACACAAAATTCAAAACATCTATTGTCAATCAATGGGATAATCAAGGACTAAGATTCATTGGAGATCTGTTTAATGATAAAAACGGCAACATACTAACACGAGAAGAAATCAAAGTACAATATCGAATATCAATGACATTTCTATGCTATGAAACATTAATACGTAGCTTACTTCAAAGCGTCAGAAACGCAATACGCTTGCCTTTCGAGAGGCCGAATATCCGTTTCAAGTTACAATTGTTCCTCACTAAGCCAAATATCACAAAATACTGCTATTCAGTATTTATCAATGCATTGCGCAAAAAAAAGTGGCATTACTGATAGAAACCGAAAAAAAAAAAATGGGAACGCGATGTCGGCTTCCATCATGAAGGGAGTTTGTTGCACATTAAACAATCTACGATTTCAGTGTATTTACTTTACCTGCATTACAGAATAATAAGCAGAATAATAACAACTAATAAGTTCTTACATACAATTCGAATATCCGACAATAGCACTTGCATATTCTGTACGCGTGATACCGAAATAATAATTTATTTACTCTGGCAGTGTCCAGTTACTCAAACATTTTTGCAAGATATCGATAGAAAGTTGCAAACTCAATATCAAATACATTTTCACCACAACGTTCAGTCATGGTTCTTCCCACAAGAAACAGATCCATTACAAACACTCATAGTCACTGTAGCTAAAGCAGTAATATACCGATCCCGAAACGCCGGTAAAAAACCTGAAACCACTCATATGATAAATTTATTAAAAATTGAAGCACAAAAAGAACAGCTTGCCAGCAGACTGAAAGACAAATTGAGAGTTTTGAAAATAGATGGAAAACATTAAAGGTTATCCTCTCGTAATAAGGAAATTATTAAATACGTTACGCACTTGTGGCTGACGCCAATGCACATGAACACACACACACACACACACACACACACACACACACACACACACGCACACGCACAGGCACAGGCACAGGCACAGGCACAGACACAGACACAGACACAGACATAGGCACAGGCACAGGCACAGACACAGACACAGACACAGACACAGACACAGACACAGACACAGACACAGACACAGACACACACACACACACACACACACACACACACACACACACACACACACACACACACACACACACACACACACACACACACACACACACACACACACACACACACACACACACACACGCACACGCACACGCACACGCACACGCACACGCGCACACGCACACGCACACGCACACGCACACGCACACGCACACGCACACGCACACGCACACACACACACACACACACACACACACACACACACACACACACACACACACACACACACACACACACACACACACACACACACACACACACACATACGCACACATACGCACACACACGCACACACACACACACACACACACACACACACACACACACACACACACACACACACACACACACACACACACACACACACGCACACGCGCACGCGCACGCACACGCACACGCACACGTACACGCACACGCCTCATTTACACATGTACTGGACTGAGGTGTAAGCAAAAAGTTTATTGTCGAGGCAGGCTGCACTGGTGTGAGTGTGAGGCTGCAGAGTGATGAGTTGTGAGCCGTAGCGAGACGGCTGTATGATGCATGACCATGTGAGTGAGACAATGTGCAGTGCTGTTTGTATTGATGTGTTATTGTTTTTTTGTGAATAAATTAGCCCTTCAGTGGGACAAAGCTGAAAAAAATAACTGCCTCACCACAGAAAAAAAAACTTATTTGAAAGAAATCTTGAAGCGTTCACACACTTTTGCTGACACAGACACTTCCGAGGTTTCTGTCTTACGGCTTGGTTGCTCACGCAGGTTTCAAAATCACAAATCTTCTGAGGTAGATAATAGATCGAAGACAGAACTCACAGTTTGTGTGATGTAGCACGCAGATGAACTAGAAGATCTAAATTGCACGACACATAGATCTAAATTTCACGAAGCCGGGTGTCTAATTCCCCGATTAAATCAGAAAACAGCTTGGCTAGGACCAGTATATTGCCAATATTTTTGGCAGAAATGGTAGGCCTCACCATTTGCGCTTAAAGCGGCGCAAGCAAATGCTCTTGTTCATCGGGCGCGGCTCGGCCCACAGTCAAAGGTATTGGCAGCGTCATGCTTTGGTGACGTCACCAAAGCGTGAAGTTTTATTTTTTCTCCCTTCATCAATGCTAACGCTGTGGGAGGTTCAGTGATATTGAGCAAAAGGCAAACTCGATTTCACGATGAATTAGCGGTGATAGGAAAAAAGTAAGCAAACCATACGAAAGCCACATCCATTGTCTTTTGATACCAGGGTCTACTTTGCCTGTGGCTTGTACGGAAACATGTTAAATATGGTCTTATGTGAAATAATGTTTTCCTTGCACGCGCACTGCCTGATTTCCGCCCTTTTCCGCCCCCTAATTTCCGCCCTCCCCTGATGTTTTTTTTATGAATAGTGGAAAAACGGCGCGCAGCGCCACCAAATTGGCACCGCTGTTTGTGCATCAATTACCCACATGGTGTGGAATTATTTACCTCGGGTCATGTCAGGTCAGGTTACCAGGTAAAGTCAAGTGACCCCACCTCCAAACATGTTTGCGGTCGTGCCACAGCCAAAGTGATTGACTGAACAGTCTGAAACTCACAGGATGTTATCAGGTCATAAGTACCTACAATTTGTTTGGATAGAAGAGGGCGAAAAATCCACCAAGTATTTTCTGAGGTTAGCAAATAAACGCAGTACCGAAGCTAACATATCAACATTAAAAGCGGAAGATGGTAACGTTATTCGTGGCAACTCTGCGATACTAAATGAATGTGTGAAACATTATCGTGCATCATATGCATCAGCACTGAGTTTCGCTGATTATGCTACGTTTGCGTTAGATGACAATGAAGAGGAGAGCCTTTCTGAAGAGGAGAGATTAGAATGTGAAGGGCCAGTTACTAAGGACGAATGTCAAATTGCTCTCCTCGCAAAAATGGCACGCAATAAGGCAGCAGGAGTATCAGGATTCTCGGCTGAGTTTTTCTCTTTCTTTTGAGCGGAACTGGGCGCAATTATTGTAGACTATTGTAACGATGCGAGGGACAGAAAAGAGTTGTTCATTACACACAGAAGGGGGATTCTTACTGTGATTTCTAAGAAAGGCGACCAGAGAATGTTGAAAAACAAGCGACCGATTTGTTTGTTGGACGTGATTTATAAAATACTTGCAAATGTCATAGCGAATAGATTAGCGGGAGTTATTAGTAAATTAGTACATGAAGATCAAACCGGTTGTATTAAAGGGAGGCACATTGGGGAAAATTTTAGACTCATTGCAGATATCATTCCTTACTGTAAAATGGACGACTTACCAGGGATATTATTGGCTGTAGATTATAAGAATGCGTTCGATTCCCTGGAACATGAGTTCTTATGGTTCACGCTTGAATCCTTTAATTTTGGTCCCATTTTTTGCTCCTAGGTGAAGCTTTTGTATTCTGAAACCCAGCTATCTATTAAGAACAACGGAACTACGTCAGAGTGGTTTCTCTCTACTCGTGGCACCTTTCAAGGATCACCGCTAAGCGGGATGGTATTTAATTTGGCGGCGGAATTGCTTGCCAAAAGAATAAGAAAAACGAGAAATATTCATGGCATAGAAATAAGTCAAGATGAGTCAATATGCGGACGACCAAACCCTGTTTCTCAAGGATGAGGAATCTCTAATGATGTTTTTTTTAAATAATTGAGGAGTTCGGTAATGCATTCGGGTTACGTGTAAACGAAAGTAAACGAAGTTAATGTGGCTGGGCGCATATAAGACAGGAAAAGACAGTGCGAAATATTGAAGTTGCATCTAAACTAAAAAATTTAGGTGTGTGGTTCAGTGCGACAGAACATTGTGCTGACAACAATATTGATCCGGTAATTAATACAGTTAAAAACACGATCAATAGCTGGTCTCAACGTAGTTTAACCATCAAAGGCAGGATTGCTATCACAAAATTTGTATTAATTTCTCAATTAGTGTTTATCGCACTCGCTTATAAGGTACCTAATGCAGACCTGAAGCAAATGGAATCGCTCATAATGCGTTTTATATGGCGTGGTAGGCCTCCAAAGGTGGCACGAAGTACCCTTGAAAGGTGCCACGAGTAGAGGGAACCCACTCTGACGTAGTTCCGTTGTTCTTAATAGATAGCTGGGTTTCAGAATACAAAAGCTTCACCCAGGAGCAAAAAATGGGACCAAAATTAACAGATTCAAGCGTGAACCATAATAACTCATGTTCCAGAGAATCGAACGCATTCTTATAATATACAGCCAATAATACCCCTGGTAAGTCGTCCATATTACAGTAAGGAATGATATCTGCAATGAGTCTGAAATTTTCCCCAATGTGCCTCCCTTTAATACAACCAGTTTGATTTGCATGTACTAATTTACTAATAACTCCCGCTAATCTATTCGCTATGACATTTGCAAGTATTTTGTAAATCACGTCCAACAAACAAATCGGTCGCTTGTTCTTCAACATTCTCTGGTACGTCTCTGGTACGTCAGAGAGTACAAGACGGTGGTTTAAACGTCACTGATATTGCACAAATGTATAAAGCGCTCAAACTGACATGGATCAGTAGGATGATTAAAAAGCCTGAGGCGACTTGGTGTCGATTACTTCAAGCTCGTATCGGCTTTTTGCGGCTCAGCGATCTCTTGCGTTGTGACCGCGCTATGACGTACGTCTACCGACTTAATTACTGAGTTTTTATAAAGGCTAGAAGGCCTGTATTGCGCGATGCGCAATTTATATAGGCAGCTAGTTAATATATGCTAGCTGTTTCCCGTATGCCGTGTTCCGTATTCCGTATTCTGTATTCCGTATTCCGAATTCCGTATTCCGTATTCCGTATCTCATATTCCGTATTCCGTTGCCGTTCCCGTATCCCGTTCCCGTATCCCGTTCCCGTATCCCGTTCCCGTATGCCGTTCCCGTATCCCGTCCCCGTCTCCCGTTCCCGTATCCCGTTCTCGTATCCCATTCCCATATCCCGTTCCCGTATCCCCTATCCCGTATCCCCTTCCCGTATCCCGTTCCCGAATCCCGTTATCGTATCCCATTCCCGTATCCCGTTCACGTATCCCCTTCCCGTATCCACTTCACGTATCCCCTTCCCGTATCCCCTTCCCGTATCCCATTTAAGTATCCTGTTCCCCTATCCCGTTTCCATATCCCGTTACCGTATTCCGTTACCGTAGCCCGTTGCCTTATCCCGTTCCCGTATCCCGTTCCTGTATCCCGTTCCTGTATCCTGTTCCCGTATCCCGTTCCCGTATCCCGTTCCCGTATCCCGTTCCCGTATCCCGTTCCCGTATCCCGTTCCCGTATCCCGTTCCCCTAACCCGTTCCCCTAACCCGTTCCCGTATCCCGTTCCCGTATCCCGTTCCCGTATCCCGTTCCCGTATCCCATATCCCGTTGCCGTATCCCGTTCCTTTATCCAGTTCCCGTTTCCTGTTCCCCTAACCCGTTCCCGTATCCCGTTCCCGTATCCCGTTCCCGTATCCCGTTCCCGTATCCCGTATCCCGTTGCCGTATCCCGTTCCTTTATCCAGTTCCCGTTTACTGTTCCCGTATCCCGTATCCCGTTCCCGTATACCGCTCCCGTGTCCCGTTCCCTATCCTGTTCCCGTATCCTGTTCCCGTATCCTGTTCCCGCATCGCGTTCCCGTATACCGTTCTGTATCCCATTCCCGTATCCCGTTCCCGTATCCCGTTCCCTTATCCCGTTCCCTTATCCCGTTCCCGTATCCCGTTCGCGTATCCCGTATCCTGTTCCCGTATCCCGTTCCCGTATCCCGTTCCCGTATCCCGTTCCCGTATTCCGTTACCCTATCCCGTTCCCGTATTCCGTTCCCGTATTCCGTTCCCGTATTCCGTTCCCGTATTCCGTTCCCTTATTCCGTTCCCGTATTCCGTTCCCGTATTCCGTTCCCGTATTCCGTTCCCGTATTCCGTTCCCGTATTCCGTTCCCGTATTCCGTTCCCGTATTCCGTTCCCGTATTCCGTTCCCGTATTCCGTTCCCGTATTCCGTTCCCGTATCTCATATCCTGTTCCCGTATCCCATTCCCGTATACCATTCCCGTATCCCATTCCCGTATCCCATTCCCCTATCCCGTTGCCGTATCCCGTTCCAATATCCCGTATCGCGCTCCCACTCCAGTCCCCGTTCCCGTATCCCGTTTCCGTATCTTGTTTCTGTATTCCATTCCCGTATCACGTTCCCGTATCACGTTCCTGTATCACGTTCCCGTATCCCGTTCCCGTATCCCGCTCCCGTATCCCGCTCCCGTATCTTATTCCCATATCTAGTACACCGTTCCGATATCTCCTTACCATATCTAGTTACCGCATCTCATTCCCGTATCTCGTTCCAGCATCCCTTTCTCGTAACCAGTTTCCGTATCTTGTTGCCGTATTTCGTTCCATATCTTCTTACCGTATCTCGTTCCCGTGCAGCAGTCTCTGCCAAAACATTTTAGCGGTTTACATGCCTGAAATATGTCAACCGGCTTCAACAAAATCTCCCCGGGAGGGAGGTGCGACGTCTGCTAGTCATGCGCTCATTGATGAATTTGACTGCGGCATTGTCAGTCTTGGGCAAACTTAAGCGAGGCTATTTTATTCGACGCAATTATTTCGCAACGTTAGCGTCGGTAATCGTTTACGTTTGACTTCAGCATGAGTTACCAATGAGCGATTTACATAATATTTTGGGTGGATATAAGTCAGCAAGAACGGTGCTATCCGTCTGTGTAAATTTTCCGGTCACGTTTGTCCTCGTTTTGGGTGTTACGGCGGTGTGAAGGATTAAATTGTCCAAAAATATTGCATTTCAACTTCAACTCCAAAATATTAGTCACACAGCTTTGAGTAACACATATAATTTGAAGACGGTCGCTGCGCCTGCAAAACGGTGCCCGGTTCAGCCTTCTACGTCGAACGGTTTCCGAGCACCAATTTAAATCCTGAATATGCCAATTTTATCATGAAAGTGGTCACAACTTTGCACGTGACACGCGCATCGCTATGGACGACATGCTATACGCAAGGCCAATCAATTATCTATCACATAGTGTTGCTCGTATATAGCTGCGATTCTCGGTTGCCGAGCAAGCGGCCGGGGAACCGGGCGAAACTTGCCCGTTTTTCGCGATTTCACAATGTCGCGTTTCCCATGTTAAACTAATGGCGCACGCGCGCACGCGCCGACGCCGCACCGTCGGTCGGATCGACACCAAAACTTGATACGACCTGTTGAATCACGAGACCCAAAAGTCCTGAAAAAAAAATAACTCTCATAACTCATCAGACATCTGCACAGGAACCGATTTAGGGCGTCACCCCGGCGGCGGCGGCGGCGGGTCATCTTTTAGGATTTACTAGAGGGCCTGTATTGCGCGATGCGCAATGTATATAGCCAGCTTATTTGTATATGCCAGCCGTTTCCAGTGTCTCGTATTCCGTATTCAGTATTCCGTATTCATTATTCCGTATTCATTATTCCGTATTCCGTATTCCGTATTCCGTATTCCGTATTCCGTATCTCGTATCTCGTATTCCGTATTCCGTATTCCGTATTCCGTATTCTGTATTACGTATTACGTATTACGTATCCCGTTCCCGTATCCCGTATCTTGTTCCCGTATCTCGTTCCCGTATCCCGTTGCCGTATCCCGTTCCCGTATCCCGTTCCAGTATCCCGTTCCCGTATCCCGTTCCCGCATCCCGTTCCCGTATCCCGTTCCCGTATCCCGTTCCCGTATCCCGTTCCCGTATCCCGTTCCCGTATCCCGTATCCCGTTCCCGTATCCCGTTCCCGTATCCCGTTACCGTATCCCGTTTCCCCGTTCCTGTATCCCGTGCCTGTATCCCGTTCCCGTATCCCGTTCCCGTATCTCGTTCCCGTATCTCGTTCCCGTATCCCGTTCCCGTATCCCGTTCCCGTATCCCGTTCCCGTATCCCGTATCCCGTTCCCGTATCCCGTATCCCGTATCCCGTATCCCGTTCCCGCATCCCGTTCCCGTATCCCGTTCCCGTATCCCGTTCCCGTATCCCGTTCCCGTATCCCGTTCCCGTATCCCGTTCCAGAATTCCGTTCCCGTATCCCGTTCGCGTATCCCGTTCCCGTATTTCCTTCCCGTATCCCGTTCCCGCATCCCGTTCCCGTATCCCGTTCCCGTATCCCGTTCCCGTATCCCGCTCCCGTATCCCGTTCCAGTATCCTGTTCCCGTATCCTGTTCCCGTATCCTGTTCCCGTATCCTGTTCCCGTATCCTGTTCCCGTATCCTGTTCCCGTATGCTGTTCCCGTATCCCGTTCCCGTATCCAGTTCCCGTATCCCGTTCTGTATCCCGTTCCGTATCCCGTACCTGTATCTCGTTCCCGTATCTCGTTCCCGTATCCCGTATCCCGTTCCCATATCCCGTTCCGGTATCCTAATCTGGTATCCTGTTCTGGTATCCTGTTCTGGTATCCTGTTCCGGTATCCTGTTCCGGTATCCTGTTTCGGTATCCTGTTCCGGTATCCTGTTCCGATCCCGTTTCAGTATCCCATTCCCGTATCCCGTATCCCGTTTTGGTATCCTGTTCCGGTATCCTGTTCCGGTATCCTGTTCCGGTATCCTGTTCCGGTATCCTGTTCCGGTGTCCTGTTCCGGTATCCTGTTCCGGTATCCCGTTTCCGTATCCCGTTTCCATATCCCGTTTCCGTATCCCGTTCCCGTATCCTGTTCCCGTATCCCGTATCCCGTTCCCGTATCCTCTTCCCGTATCCCGTTCTCGTATCCCGTTCCCGTATCACGTTCCCGTATCACGTTCCCGTATCCCGTATCCCGTATCCCGTGTCCCGTTCTTGTATCCTGTTTCCGTATCCCGTTCTCGTATCCCGTACCCGTACCCCATTCCCGTATCCCGTTCCAGTATCCCGTTCCAGTATCCCGTTCCAGTATCCCTATCCAGTATCCTGTATCCCGCATCCCGTTCCCGTATACCGTTTCCCGTGTCCTGCTCCCTCTCCAGTTCCTGTTCCCGTTCCCGTTCCCGTACCCCGTTTCCGTATCTCGTTTCCGCATCCCGTTCCCGTATCACGTTCCCGTATCACGTTCCCGTATCACGTTACCGTATCCCGTTCCCGTATTCCGTTCCCGTATTCCGTTCCCGTATCCCGTATCCCGTTCCCGTATCCCGTATCTCGTTTCCCGTTTCCGTATCTCGTATCCCATTCACGTATCCGATCCCGTATCCTTTATCCCGCTCCCGTATCCAGTTTCCGAATCCGCTTCCTGTTTCCCGTTCCCGTATTCCGTTCCGTATCCAGTTCCCGTATATTGTATCCCGTTCCCGTATCCCGTTCCCGTATCCCGTTCCCGTATCCCGTTCCAGTTCCCGTATCCCGTTCCCGTATCCCGTTCCCGTATCCCGTTCCCGTATCCCGTTCTCGTATCCCGTTCCCGTATCCCGTTCCCGTATCCCGTTCCCATGTCCCGTTCCCGTATCCCGTTCCCGTATCCCGTTCCCGTATCCCGTTCCCGTAACTCGTTCCCTATCCCGTATCCCGTTCCCGTATCACATTCCCGTATCCGGTATCCCGTATCCCGTTCTTGTATCCGTATCCCGTTCACGTATCCCGTTCCCATATCCCGTTCCCGTATCCCGTTCCCGTATCCCGGTCCCGTATCCCGTTCCCGTATCCCGTTCCCGTATCCCGTTCCCGTATCATGTTCCCATATCCAGTTCCCATATCCCGTTCCCGTATCTCGTATCCCGTATCCCGTTCCCGTATCCCGTTCCCGTATCCCGTTCCCGTATCCTGTTAACGTATCCCGATCCCGTATCCCGTTCTCTTATCCCGCTCCCGTATCCCGCTCCCGTATCCCGCTCCCGTATCCCGCTCCCGTATCCCGCTCCCGTATCCCGATCCCGTATCCCGCTCCCGTATATCGCTCCCGTATCCCGTTCCCGTATTCCGTTCCCGTATTCCGTTACCCTATCCCGTTCCCGTATTCCGTTCCCGTATTCCGTTCCCGTATACCGTTCCCGTATTCCGTTCCCTTATTCCGTTCCCGTATTCCGTTCCCGTATTCCGTTCCCGTATTCCGTTCCCGTATTCCGTTCCCGTATTCCGTTCCCGTATTCCGTTCCCGTATTCCGTTCCCGTATTCCGTTCCCGTATCTCATATCCTGTTCCCGTATCCCATTCCCGTATACCATTCCCGTATCCCATTCCCGTATCCCATTCCCGTATCCCGTTGCCGTATCCCGTTCCAATATCCCGTATCGCGCTCCCACTCCAGTCCCCGTTCCCGTATCCCGTTTCCGTATCTTGTTTCTGTATTCCATTCCCGTATCACGTTCCCGTATCACGTTCCTGTATCACGTTCCCGTATCCCGTTCCCGTATCCCGCTCCCGTATCCCGCTCCCGTATCTTATTCCCATATCTAGTACACCGTTCCGATATCTCCTTACCATATCTAGTTACCGCATCTCATTCCCGTATCTCGTTCCAGCATCCCTTTCTCGTAACCAGTTTCCGTATCTTGTTGCCGTATTTCGTTCCATATCTTCTCACCGTATCTCGTTCCCGTGCAGCAGTCTCTGCCAAAACATTTTAGCGGTTTACATGCCTGAAATATGTCAACCGGCTTCAACAAAATCTCCCCGGGAGGGAGGTGCGACGTCTGCTAGTCATGCGCTCATTGATGAATTTGACTGCGGCATTGTCAGTCTTGGGCAAACTTAAGCGAGGCTATTTTATTCGACGCAATTATTTCGCAACGTTAGCGTCGGTAATCGTTTACGTTTGACTTCAGCATGAGTTACCTATGAGCGATTTACATAATATTTTGGGTGGATATAAGTCAGCAAGAACGGTGCTATCCGTCTGTGTAAATTTTCCGGTCACGTTTGTCCTCGTTTTGGGTGTTACGGCGGTGTGAAGGATTAAATTGTCCAAAAATATTGCATTTCAACTTCAACTCCAAAATATTAGTCACACAGCTTTGAGTAACACATATAATTTGAAGACGGTCGCTGCGCCTGCAAAACGGTGCCCGGTTCAGCCTTCTACGTCGAACGGTTTCCGAGCACCAATTTAAATCCTGAATATGCCAATTTTATCATGAAAGTGGTCACAACTTTGCACGTGGCACGCGCATCGCTATGGACGACATGCTATACGCAAGGCCAATCAATTATCTATCACATAGTGTTGCTCGTATATAGCTGCGATTCTCGGTTGCCGAGCAAGCGGCCGGGGAACCGGGCGAAACTTGCCCGTTTTTCGCGATTTCACAATGTCGCGTTTCCCATGTTAAACTAATGGCGCACGCGCGCACGCGCCGACGCCGCACCGTCGGTCGGATCGACACCAAAACTTGATACGACCTGTTGAATCACGAGACCCAAAAGTCCTGAAAAAATAACTCTCATAACTCATCAGACATCTGCACAGGAACCGATTTAGGGCGTCACCCCGGCGGCGGCGGCGGCGGGTCATCTTTTAGGATTTACTAGAGGGCCTGTATTGCGCGATGCGCAATTTATATAGCCAGCTTATTTGTATATGCCAGCCGTTTCCAGTGTCTCGTATTCCGTATTCAGTATTCCGTATTCATTATTCCGTATTCCGTATTCCGTATTCCGTATTCCGTATTCCGTATTCCGTATTCCGTATATCGTATTCCGTATTCCGTATTCCGTATTCCGTATTCTGTATTACGTATTACGTATTACGTATCCCGTTCCCGTATCCCGTATCTTGTTCCCGTATCTCGTTCCCGTATCCCGTTGCCGTATCCCGTTCCCGTATCCCGTTCCAGTATCCCGTTCCCGTATCCCGTTCCCGTATCCCGTTCCCGTATCCCGTTCCCGTATCCCGTTCCCGTATCCCGTTCCCGTATCCCGTTCCCGTATTCCGTATCCCGTTCCCGTATCCCGTTCCCGTATCCCGTTACCGTATCCCGTTTCCCCGTTCCTGTATCCCGTGCCTGTATCCCGTTCCCGTATCCCGTTCCCGTATCTCGTTCCCGTATCTCGTTCCCGTATCCCGTTCCCGTATCCCGTTCCCGTATCCCGTTCCCGTATCCCGTATCCCGTTCCCGTATCCCGTATCCCGTATCCCGTATCCCGTATCCCGTTCCCGTATCCCGTTCCCGTATCCCGTTCCCGTATCCCGTTCCCGTATCCCGTTCCCGTATCCCGTTCCTGTATCCCGTTTCCGTATCCCGTTCCCGTATCCCGTTCCCGCATCCCGTTCCCGCATCCCGTTCCAGAATTCCGTTCCCGTATCCCGTTCGCGTATCCCGTTCCCGTATTTCCTTCCCGTATCCCGTTCCCGCATCCCGTTCCCGTATCCCGTTCCCGTATCCCGTTCCCGTATCCCGCTCCCGTATCCCGTTCCAGTATCCTGTTCCCGTATCCTGTTCCCGTATCCTGTTCCCGTATCCTGTTCCCGTATCCCGTTCCCGTATCCAGTTCCCGTATCCCGTTCTGTATCCCGTTCCGTATCCCGTACCTGTATCTCGTTCCCGTATCTCGTTCCCGTATCCCGTATCCCGTTCCCATATCTCGTTCCGGTATCCTAATCTGGTATCCTGTTCTGGTATCCTGTTCCGGTATCCTGTTCCGGTATCCTGTTTCGGTATCCTGTTCCGGTATCCTGTTCCGATCCCGTTTCAGTATCCCATTCCCGTATCCCGTATCCCGTTCTGGTATCCTGTTCCGGTATCCTGTTCCGGTATCCTGTTCCGGTATCCTGTTCCGGTATCCTGTTCCGGTGTCCTGTTCCGGTATCCTGTTCCGGTATCCCGTTTCCGTATCCCGTTTCCATATCCCGTTTCCGTATCCCGTTTCCGTATCCTGTTCCCGTATCCCGTATCCCGTTCCCGTATCCTCTTCCCGTATCCCGTTCTCGTATCCCGTTCCCGTATCACGTTCCCGTATCACGTTCCCGTATCCCGTATCCCGTATCCCGTGTCCCGTTCTTGTATCCTGTTTCCGTATCCCGTTCTCGTATCCCGTACCCCTACCCCATTCCCGTATCCCGTTCCTGTATCCCGTTCCCGTGTCCCGTTCACGTATCCCTTTCACATCCCGTTTCCGTATCTCGTTTCCGTATCCCATTCCCGTATCCCGTTCCCGTTCCCGTATCCCGTTCCCGTATCCCGTTCCCGTGTCCCGTTCCCGTATCCCGTTCCCGTATCCCGTTCCCGTATCCTGTTCCCGTATCCCCTTTCCGCATCCCGTCCCCGTATCCCGTTCCCGTATCCCGTTCCCGTATTACGTTCCCATATCCCGTTCCAGTTCCGGTATCCCGTTCCCGTATCCCGTTTCCGTATCCCGTTTCCGTATCCCGTTTCCGTATCCCGTTTCCGTATCCCGTTTCCGTATCCCGTTTCCGTATCCCGTTTCCGTATCCCGTTTCCGTGTCCCGTTTCCGTATCCCGTTTCCGTATCCCGTTTCCGTATCCCGTTTACGTATCATGTTACCCTATCCCGTTCCCGTATCCCGTTCTCGTATCCCGTTCCCGTATAACGTGCCCTATCCCGTTCCCGTATCCCGTTCCCGTATCCCGTTCCCGTACCCCATTCCCGTATCCAGTATCCCGTTCCCGTATCCCGTTCCCGTATCCCGTTCCCGTATCCCGTTCCCGTATCCCGTTCCGGTATCCCGTTCCGGTATCCCGTTCCGGTATCCCGTTCCCGTATCCCGTTCCAGTATCACGTTCCAGTATCCCGTTCCAGTATCCCTATCCAGTATCCCGTATCCCGTATCCCGTTCCCGTATACCGTTTCCCGTGTCCTGCTCCCTCTCCAGTTCCTGTTCCCGTTCCCGTTCCCGTACCCCGTTTCCGTATCTCGTTTCCGCATCCCGTTCCCGTATCACGTTCCCGTATCACGTTCCCGTATCACGTTACCGTATCCCGTTCCCGTATTCCGTTCCCGTATCCCGTATCCCGTTCCCGTAACCCGTATCTCGTTTCCCGTTTCCGTATCTCGTATCCCATTCACGTATCCGATCCCGTATCCTTTATCCCGCTCCCGTATCCAGTTTCCGAATCCGCTTCCTGTTTCCCGTTCCCGTATTCCGTTCCGTATCCAGTTCCCGTATATTGTATCCCGTTCCCGTATCCCGTTCCCGTATCCCGTTCCCGTATCCCGTTCCAGTTCCCGTATCCCGTTCCCGTATCCCGTTCCCGTATCCCGTATCCCGTTTCCGTATCCCGTTCCCGTATCCCGTTCCCGTATCCCGTTCCCGTATCCCGTTCCCGTATCCCGTTCCCGTATCCCGTTCCCGTAACTCGTTCCCTATCCCGTATACCGTTCCCGTATCACATTCCCGTATCCGGTATCCCGTATCCCGTTCTTGTATCCGTATCACGTTCACGTATCCCGTTCCCATATCCCGTTCCCGTATCCCGTTCCCGTATCCCGTTCCCGTATCCCGTTCCCGTATCCCGTTCCCGTATCCCGTTCCCGTATCCCGTTCCCGTATCCCATTCCCGTATCCCGTTCCCGTATCCCGTTCCCGTATCCCGTTCCCGTATCCCGCTCCCGTATCATGTTCTCATATCCAGTTCCCATATCCCGTTCCCGTATCTCGTATCCCGTATCCCGTTCCCGTATCCCGTTCCCGTATCCTGTTAACGTATCCCGATCCCGTATCCCGTTCTCTTATCCCGCTCCCGTATCCCGCTCCCGTATCCCGCTCCCGTATCCCGCTCCCGTATCCCGCTCCCGTATCCCGCTCCCGTATCCCGATCCCGTATCCCGCTCCCGTATATCGCTCCCGTATCCCGTTCCCGTATCCCGTTCCCGTATTCCGTTACCCTATCCCGTTCCCGTATTCCGTTCCCGTATTCCGTTCCCGTATTCCGTTCCCGTATTCCGTTCCCGTATTCCGTTCCCTTATTCCGTTCCCGTATTCCGTTCCCGTATTCCGTTCCCGTATTCCGTTCCCGTATTCCGTTCCCGTATTCCGTTCCCGTATTCCGTTCCCGTATTCCGTTCCCGTATTCCGTTCCCGTATCTCATATCCTGTTCCCGTATCCCATTCCCGTATACCATTCCCGTATCCCATTCCCGTATCCCATTCCCGTATCCCGTTGCCGTATCCCGTTCCAATATCCCGTATCACGCTCCCACTCCAGTCCCCGTTCCCGTATCCCGTTTCCGCATCTTGTTTCTGTATTCCATTCCCGTATCACGTTCCCGTATCACGTTCCTGTATCACGTTCCCGTATCCCGTTCCCGTATCCCGCTCCCGTATCCCGCTCCCGTATCTTATTCCCATATCTAGTACACCGTTCCGATATCTCCTTACCATATCTAGTTACCGCATCTCATTCCCGTATCTCGTTCCAGCATCCCTTTCTCGTAACCAGTTTCCGTATCTTGTTGCCGTATTTCGTTCCATATCTTCTTACCGTATCTCGTTCCCGTGCAGCAGTCTCTGCCAAAACATTTTAGCGGTTTACATGCCTGAAATATGTCAACCGGCTTCAACAAAATCTCCCCGGGAGGGAGGTGCGACGTCTGCTAGTCATGCGCTCATTGATGAATTTGACTGCGGCATTGTCAGTCTTGGGCAAACTTAAGCGAGGCTATTTTATTCGACGCAATTATTTCGCAACGTTAGCGTCGGTAATCGTTTACGTTTGACTTCAGCATGAGTTACCTATGAGCGATTTACATAATATTTTGGGTAGATATAAGTCAGCAAGAACGGTGCTATCCGTCTGTTTAAATTTTCCGGTCACGTTTGTCCTCGTTTTGGGTGTTACGGCGGTGTGAAGGATTAAATTGTCCAAAAATATTGCATTTCAACTTCAACTCCAAAATATTAGTCACACAGCTTTGAGTAACACATATAATTTGAAGACGGTCGCTGCGCCTGCAAAACGGTGCCCGGTTCAGCCTTCTACGTCGAACGGTTTCCGAGCACCAATTTAAATCCTGAATATGCCAATTTTATCATGAAAGTGGTCACAACTTTGCACGTGGGACGCGCATCGCTATGGACGACATGCTATGCGCAAGGCCAATCAATTATCTATCACATAGTGTTGCTCGTATATAGCTGCGATTCTCGGTTGCCGAGCAAGCGGCCGGGGAACCGGGCGAAACTTGCCCGTTTTTCGCGATTTCACAATGTCGCGTTTCCCATGTTAAACTAATGGCGCACGCGCGCACGCGCCGACGCCGCACCGTCGGTCGGATCAACACCAAAACTTGATACGACCTGTTGAATCACGAGACCCAAAAGTCCTGAAAAAATAACTCTCATAACTCATCAGACATCTGCACAGGAACCGATTTAGGGCGTCACCCCGGCAGCGGCGGCGGCGAGTCATCTTTTAGGATTTACTAGAGGGCCTGTATTGCGCGATGCGCAATTTATATAGCCAGCTTATTTGTATATGCCAGCCGTTTCCAGTGTCTCGTATTCCGTATTCAGTATTCCGTATTCATTATTCCGTATTCATTATTCCGTATTCCGTATTCCGTATTCCGTATTCCGTATTCCGTATTCCGTATCTCGTATTCCGTATTCCGTATTCCGTATTCCGTATTCTGTATTACGTATTACGTATTACGTATCCCGTTCCCGTATCCCGTATCTTGTTCCCGTATCTCGTTCCCGTATCCCGTTGCCGTATCCCGTTCCCGTATCCCGTTCCAGTATCCCGTTCCCGTATCCCGTTCCCGTATCCCGTTCCCGTATCCCGTTCCCGTATCCCGTTCCCGTATCCCGTTCCCGTATCCCGTTACCGTATCCCGTTTCCCCGTTCCTGTATCCCGTGCCTGTATCCCGTTCCCGTATCCCGTTCCCGTATCTCGTTCCCGTATCTCGTTCCCGTATCCCGTTCCCGTATCCCGTTCCCGTATCCCGTTCCCGTATCCCGTATCCCGTTCCCGTATCCCGTTCCCGTATACCGTTCCCGTATCCCGTTCCCGTATCCCGTTCCCGTATCCCGTTCCCGTATCCCGTTCCCGTATCCCGTTCCCGTATCCCGTTCCCGTATCCCGTTCCCGCATCCCGTTCCAGAATTCCGTTCCCGTATCCCGTTCGCGTATCCCGTTCCCGTATTTCCTTCCCGTATCCCGTTCCCGCATCCCGTTCCCGTATCCCGTTCCCGTATCCCGTTCCCGTATCCCGTTCCCGTATCCCGCTCCCGTATCCCGTTCCAGTATCCTGTTCCCGTATCCTGTTCCCGTATCCTGTTCCCGTATCCTGTTCCCGTATCCTGTTCCCGTATCCTGTTCCCGTATCCCGTTCCCGTATCCAGTTCCCGTATCCCGTTCTGTATCCCGTTCCGTATCCCGTACCTGTATCTCGTTCCCGTATCTCGTTCCCGTATCCCGTATCCCGTTCCCATATCCCGTTCCGGTATCCTAATCTGGTATCCTGTTCTGGTATCCTGTTTTGGTATCCTGTTCTGGTATCCTGTTCCGGTATCCTGTTCCGGTATCCTGTTTCGGTATCCTTTTCCGGTATCCTGTTCCGATCCCGTTTCAGTATCCCATTCCCGTATCCCGTATCCCGTTCCGGTATCCTGTTCCGGTATCCTGTTCCGGTATCCTGTTCCGGTATCCTGTTCCGGTATCCTGTTCCGGTGTCCTGTTCCGGTATCCTGTTCCGGTATCCCGTTTCCGTATCCTGTTTCCATATCCCGTTTCCGTATCCCGTTTCCGTATCCTGTTCCCGTATCCCGTATCCCGTTCCCGTATCCTCTTCCCGTATCCCGTTCTCGTATCCCGTTCCCGTATCACGTTCCCGTATCACGTTCCCGTATCCCGTATCCCGTATCCCGTGTCCCGTTCTTGTATCCTGTTTCCGTATCCCGTTCTCGTATCCCGTACCCGTACCCCATTCCCGTATCCCGTTCCTGTATCCCGTTCCCGTGTCCCGTTCACGTATCCCGTTCACATCCCGTTTCCGTATCTCGTTTCCGTATCCCATTCCCGTATCCCGTTCCCGTTCCCGTATCCCGTTCCCGTATCCCGTTCCCGTATCCCGTTCCCGTATCCCGTTCCCGTATCCCGTTCCCGTATCCTGTTCCCGTATCCCCTTTCCGCATCCCGTCCCCGTATCCCGTTCCCGTATCCCGTTCCCGTATCCCGTTCCCGTATTCCGTTCCCATATCCCGTTCCAGTTCCGGTATCCCGTTCCCGTATCCCGTTTCCGTATCCCGTTTCCGTATCCCGTTTCCGTATCCCGTTTCCATATCCCGTTTCCGTATCCCGTTTCCGTATCCCGTTTCCGTATCCCGTTTCCGTATCCCGTTTCCGTATCCCGTTTCCGTATCCCGTTTCCGTATCATGTTACCCTATCCCGTTCCCATATCCCGTTCTCGTATCCCGTTCCCGTATAACGTGCCCTATCCCGTTCCCGTATCCCGTTCCCGTATCCCGTTCCCGTACCCCATTCCCGTATCCAGTATCCCGTTCCCGTATCCCGTTCCCGTATCCCGTTCCCGTATCCCGTTCCGGTATCCCGTTCCGGTATCCCGTTCCGGTATCCCGTTCCGGTATCCCGTTCCCGTATCCCGTTCCAGTATCCCGTTCCAGTATCCCGTTCCAGTATCCCTATCCAGTATCCCGTATCCCGTATCCCGTATCCCGTTCCCGTATACCGTTTCCCGTGTCCTGCTCCCTCTCCAGTTCCTGTTCCCGTTCCCGTTCCCGTACCCCGTTTCCGTATCTCGTTTCCGCATCCCGTTCCCGTATCACGTTCCCGTATCACGTTACCGTATCCCGTTCCCGTATTCCGTTCCCGTATCCCGTATCCCGTTCCCGTATCCCGTATCTCGTTTCCCGTTTCCGTATCTCGTATCCCATTCACATATCCGATCCCGTATCCTTTATCCAGCTCCCGTATCCAGTTTCCGAATCCGCTTCCTGTTTCCCGTTCCCGTATTCCGTTCCGTATCCAGTTCCCGTATATTGTATCCCGTTCCCGTATCTCGTTCCCGTATCCCGTTCCAGTTCCCGTATCCCGTTCCCGTATCCCGTTCCCGTATCCCGTTCCCGTATCCCGTTCCCGTATCCCGTTCCCGTATCCCGTTCCCGTATCCCGTTCCCGTATCCCGTTCCCGTAACTCGTTCCCTATCCCGTATCCCGTTCCCGTATCACATTCCCGTATCCGGTATCCCGTATCCCGTTCTTGTATCCGTATCCCGTTCACGTATCCCGTTCCCATATCCCGTTCCCGTATCCCGTTCCCGTATCCCGTTCCCGTATCCCGTTCCCGTATCCCGTTCCCGTATCCCGTTCCCGTATCCCGTTCCCGTATCATGTTCCCATATCCAGTTCCCATATCCCGTTCCCGTATCTCGTATCCCGTATCCCGTTCCCGTATCCCGTTCCCGTATCCTGTTAACGTATCCCGATCCCGTATCCCGTTCTCTTATCCCGCTCCCGTATCCCGCTCCCGTATCCCGCTCCCGTATCCCGCTCCCGTATCCCGCTCCCGTATCCCGATCCCGTATCCCGCTCCCGTATATCGCTCCCGTATCCCGTTCCCTTATCCCGCTCCCGTAATCCGATCCCGTATGCCACTCCCGTATCCCGCTCCCGTATCCCTGTCCCGTATCCCGCTCCCGTAACCCGCTCCCGTATCTCATTCCCGTATCTCGTACACCGTTCCGATATCTCCTTACCATATCTAGTTAACGTATCTCATTCCCGTATCCTGTTCCCGTATTTCGTTCCAGCATCACTTTCTCGTACCCAATTACCGTATCTTGTTGCCGTATTTCGCTCCCATATCTTCTTACCGTATCTCGTTCCCGTGTCGCAGTCTCTGCCAAAACATTTTAGCGGTTTACATGCCAGAAATATGTCAACCGGCTTCAACAAAATCTCCCCGGGAGGGAGGTGCGACGTCTGCTAGTCATGCGCTCATTGATGAATTTGACTGCGGCAGTGTCAGTCTTGTGCAAACTTAAACGATGCTATTTTATTCGACGCAATTATTTCGCAACGTTGGCGTCGGTAATCGTTTACGTTTGACTTCAGCATAAGTTACCTATGAGCGATTTACATAATATTTTGGGTGGATATCGATCAGCAAGAACGGCGCTATCCGTCTGTGTAAATTTGTCGGGCAAGTTTGTCCTCGTTCTGGGTGTTACGGCGGTGTGAAGCATGAATTGGTCCGAAAATATTGCATTTCAACTTCAACTCAAAAATATTAGTCACACAGCTTTGAGTAACACATATAATTTGAAGACGGTCGCTGCGCCTGCAAAATGGTGCCCGGTTCAGCCTTCTACGTCGAACGGTTTCCGAGCACCAATTTAAATCCTGAATATGCCAAATTTTTCATGAAAGTGGTCACAACTTTGCACGTGGCACGCGCATCGCTCTGGACGACATCCTATACGCAAGGTCAATCGATTATCTATCACATAGTGTTGCTCGCATATCGCTGCGACGCTCGGTTGCCGAGCAAGCGGCCGGGGAACCGGGCGAAACTTGCCCATTTTTCGCGATTTCACAATGTCACGTTTCCCATGTTAAACGAATGGCGCACGCGCGCACGCGCCGACACCGCACCGTCAGTCGGATCGTCACCAAAACCTGATACGACCTGTTGAATCACGAGTCCCAAAAGTCCTGAAAAAAAAATCACCCTCATAACTCATCAGACGGCTGCACAGGAACCGATTTAGGGCGTCACCCCGGCGGCGGCGGGTCATCTTTTAGGATTTATAATATAGAGACTAGAGGGCCTGTATTGCGCGATGCGCAATTAATATAGCCTTCAATTTATATAGCCGGCTAATATCCCGTTCCCGTGTCCCGTATCCCGTTCCTGTATCCCGTTCTGGTATCCCGTATCCCGCATCCCGGATCCCAAACCCCACATCCCGTATCCCGTATTCTGTATCCCGTATCCCGTATCTCGTACGCCGTTGCCGTATTCCTTGCCCGTATGCTGCTCCCGTATCCCGTTCCCGTATCCCGTATCACATTCCCGTATCCTGTTCCAGTATCCCGTTCCCGTATCCTGTTCCCGTATCCCGTTCCCGTATCCCGTTCCTGTATACCGTACCCCGTTCCCGTTCTCGTATCCAGTTCCCGTATCCCGTTCATGTATCCCGTTCCCATATCCCGTTCCCGTATCCTGTTCCCGTATCCTGTTCCCGTATCCTGTTCCCGTATCCTGTTCCCGTATCCTGTTCCCGTATCCTGTTCTCGTATCCTGTTCCCGTATCCTGTTCCCGTATCCTGTTCCCGTATCCTGTTCCCGTATCCTGTTCACGTATCCTGTTCCCGTATCATGTTCCCGTACCCTGCTCCCGTATCCCATAACCCGTTCCCGTACATGTAGACCTCTGTCACTGCGATGTCAACTCCCGTACAACCATGAAGCTGTAGCGCGCTCAACTCAACAGTCTTCTCACTTATCAATTGCACGGCCAAAGAACAACCATGGTAAGCGCTGCTCTGGATATCGCGCATCGAAGCTATACAACTCTGTAGCGATGCGCAACGGATTGAGTGAGATGACTGTGTATAGTTGTAAGTCCCGTGCTCGTAAGCTTGTGCAGCGAATGTAAGTATAGTTAGGCTGTATCATCATATGACTGACATGTGAACTTTGTATGATAATGGTTCAATAATAACCTCAATCGTGTGGATGAACCTGCTGAAGTGCAATACAAAATACAAAATACAATACCTGTTCCCATATCCTGTTCCAGTATCCTGTTCCCGTTCCCGTACCCCGTGCCCGTATCCCGTACCCGTACCCGTTCCCGTATCCCGTATCCCGTATCCCGTATCCCGTATCCCGTATCCCGTATCCCGTTCCCGTATCCCATATCCCGTTCCCGTATCCCGTTCCCGCATCCCGTTCCCGTATCCCGTTCCCGTATCCCGTTCCCGTATCCCGTTCCCGTATCCTGTTCCCGTATCCCGTTCCCGTATCCCGTTCCCGTCGCCAGTTCCCGTATCCCGTTCCCGTATCCCGTTCCCGTATCCCATATCCCGTTCCCGTATCCCATATCCCGTTCCCGTATCCCGTTCCCGTATCTCGTTCCCGTATGTTTTCCCGGTATCCCTTTCCCGTATCCCGTTCCCGTATCACGTTCCCGTATCCCGTATACATTAATCAGCTCCCGTACGCAGTTTCCGTTCCCGTATCCTGCATCCCGTATCCCGTTCCCGTATTCCGTTCCCGTATTCCGTTCCCGTATCCCGTGCCCGTATCCCGTGCCCGTTCCCGTATCCCGTTCCTGTATCCCGTTCCCGTATCCCGTTCCCGTATCCCGTTCCCGTATCCCGTATCCCGTTCCCGTATCCCGTTCCCGTATCCCGTTCCCGTATCCCGTTCCCGTATCCCGTTCCCGTATCCCGTTCCCGTATCCCGTTCCCGTATCCCGTTTCCGTATCCCGTTCCCGTATCCCGTTCCCGTATCCCGTTCCCGTATCCCGTTCCCGTATCCCGTTCCCGTATCCCGTTCCCGTATCCCGTATACCGTTACCGTATCTCTTAATCAGCTCCCGTATCCAGTCTACGTATCCTGTTCCCGTAACCCGTTCCCGTAACCCGTTCCCGTAAGCCGTTCCCGTAACCCGTTCCCGTAACCCGTTCCCGTAACCCGTTCCCGTAACCCGTTCCCGTTACCCGTTCCCGTAACCCGTCCCCGTAGCTCGTTCCCGTATCCCGTTCCCGTATCCCGTTTCCGTATCCCTTTCCCGTATCCCGTTCATGTATCGCGTTCCTGTATCCCGTTCCCGTATCCCGTTCCAGTATCCCGTTCCCGTATCCCGTTCCCGTATCCAGTTCCCGTATCCCGTATCCCGTTCCCGTATCCCGTTCCCGTATCCCGTTCCTGTATCCCGTTCCCGTATGCCGTTCCCGTATGCCGTTCCCGTATGCCGTTCCCGTATCCCGTTCCCGTATCCCGTTCCTGTATCCTGTTCCCCTAACCCGTTCCCGTATCCCGTTCCCGTATCCCGTATCCCGTTCCCGTATCCCGTTCCCGTATCCCGTTCCCGTATCCCGTTCCGGCGTATCCCGTTCCCGTATCCCGTTCCCGTATCCCGTTCCCGTATCCCGTATCACGTTCCCGTATCACGTTCCCGTATCTCGTTCCAGCATCCCTTTCTCGTACCCAGTTTCCGTATCTTGTTGCCGTATTTCGTTCCCATATCTTCTTACCGTATCTCGTTCCCGTGTCGCAGTCTCTGCCAAAACATTTTAGCGGTTTACTTGCCTGAAATATGTCAACCGGCTACAACCAAATCTCCCCGGGAGGGAGGTGCGACGTCTGCTAGTCATGCGCGCATTGATGAATTTGACTGCAGCAGTGTCAGTCTTGGGCAAACTTAAACGATGCTATTTTATTCGGCGCAATTATTTCGCAACGTTAGCGTCGGTAATCGTTTACGTTTGACTTCAGCATAAGTTACCTATGAGCGATTTACTTAATATTTTGGGTGGATATAGGTCAGCAAGAACGGCGCTATCCGTCTGTTTAAATTTGCCGGTCAAGTTTGTCCTCGTTTTGGGTGTTACGGCGGTGTGAAGCATTAAATGGTCCAAAAATATTGCATTTCAACTTCAACGCCACAATATTAGTCTCACAGCTTTGAGTAACAAATATAATTTGAAGACGGTCACTGCGCCTGCAAAATGGTGCCCGGTTCAGCCTTCTAGGTCGAACGGTTTCCGAGCACCAATTTAAATCCTGAATAGGCCAATTTTATCATTCAAGTGGTTACAACTTTGCATGTGGCACGCGCATCGCTCTGGACGACATCCTATACGCAAGGCCAATCGATTATCTATCTTATAGTGTTGCTGGCATATCGCTGCGATTCTGGGTTGCCGAGCAAGCGGCCGGGGAACCGGGCGAAACTTGCCCGTTTTTCGCGATTTCACAATGTCGCGTTTCCCATGTTAAACGAATGGCGCACGCGCGCACGTGCCGACGCCGCACCGTCGGTCGGATGGACCCCAAAACTTGATACGACCTGTTGAATCACAGGACCCAAAAGTTCTTCAAAAATCACGTTCATAACTCATCAGACGGCTGCACAGGAACCGATTTAGGGCGTCACTCCGGCGGCGGCGGCGGCGGCGGCGGCGGGTCATCTTTTAGGATTTATAATATAGAGACTAGATGGCCTTAATTGCGCGATGCGCAATTTATATAGCCAGCTAATTTGTATATGCTAGCCGTTTCCCGTATCTCGTATTCCGTATTCAGTATTCGGTATTCCTTATTCCGTATTCCGTAGTCCGTAGTCCGTAGTCCGTATGTCGTATTCCGTACCCCGTTCCCGTTCTTGTATCCCGTTCCCGTATCCTGTTCCCGTATCCCGTTCCCGTATCCCGTTCCCGTATCCCGTTACCGTATCCCGTTACTGTATCCCGTTACCGTATCCCGTTACCGTATACCGTTACCGTATCCCGTTACCGTATCCCGTTACCGTATCCCGTTGCCGTATCCCGTTACCGTATCCCGTTACCGTATCCCGCTACCGTATCCCGTTACCGTATCCCGTTACCGTATCCCGTTCCCGTATCCTGTTCCCTTATCCCGTTCCCGTATCCGGTTCCCGTATCTGGTTCCCGTATCTGGTTCCCGTATCCGGTTCCCGTATCCGGTTCCCGTATCCCGTTCCCGTATCCCGTTCCCGTATCCCGTTCCCGTATCCCGTTCCATTATCCCGTTCCAGTATCCCGTTCTCGTTCCCGTATCCCGTTCCCGTATCCCGTTCCCGTATCCCGTATCCCGTTCCCGTATCCCGTTCCCGTATCCCGTTCGCGTATCCCGATCCCGTTCCCGTATCCTATTCCCGTAAACCGTATCCCGTATCCTGTTCCCGTATCCCGTATCCCGTTCCCGTATCCTGTTCCCGTATCCCGTTCCCGTATCCCGTTCCCGTATCCCGTTCCCGTATCCCGTTCCCGTATCCCGTTCCCGTATCCCGTTCCCGTATCCCGTTCCCGTATCCCGTTCCCGTATCCCGTTCCCGTATCCCGTTCCCGTATCCCGTTCCCGTATCCCGATCCCGTTCCCGTATCATACAACTGTATCCCTTTCTCTTATCCCGTTCCCGTATCCCGTTCCCGTATCCGGTTCCCGTATCCGTTCCCATATCCCGTTCCCGTATCCTGTTCCCGTATCCTATTCCCGTATCCCGTTCCCGTATCCCGTTCCCGTATCCCGTTCCCGTATCCCGTTCCCGTATTCCGTTCCCGTATCCCGTTCCCGTATCCCGTTCCCGTATCCCGTATCCCGTTCCCGTATCGCGTTCACGTATACCGTTCCGTATCCCATTCCCGTATTCCGTATCCCGTTCCCGTATCCCGTTCCCGTATCCAGTGCCCGTATCCCGTTCCCGTATCCCGTTCCCGTATCCCGTTCCCGTATCCCGTTCCCGTATCCCGTTCCCGTATCCCGTTCCCGTATCCCGTTTCCGTATCCCGTTCCCGTATCCCGTTCCCGTATCCCGTTCCCGTATCCCGTTCCCGTATCCCGTTCCCGTATCCCGTTCCCGTATCCCGTTCCCGTATCCCGTTCCCGTATCCATTTCCCGTATCCCGTTCCTGTATCCCGTTCCCGTATCCCGTTTCCGTATCCCTTTACCCTATCCCGTTCCCGCATCCCGTTCCCGTATCCCGTTCCCCTACCTCGTTCTCGTATCCAGTTCCCGTATTCCGTTCCCGTATTCCGTTCCCGTATTCCGTTCCCGTATTCCGTTCCCGTATTCTGTTCCCGTATCCCGTTCCCGTATCCCATATCATGTTCCCGTATCCCATTCCCGTATCCCATTCCCGTATCCCATTCCCGTATCCCATTTCCGTATCCCATTCCCGTATCCCATTCCCGTATCCCATTCCTCTATCCCATTCCCGTATCCCATTCCCGTATCCCATTCCCGTACCCGTTGCCGTATCCCATTCCTGTATCCCGTTGCCGTATCCCGTTCCAGTATCCCGTATCGGGCTCCCACTCCAGTCCCCGTTCTCGTATCCCGTTTCCGTATCTTGTTTCCGTATCCCATTCCCGTATCACGTTCCCGTATCACGTTCCTGTATCCCGTTCCCGTATCCCGTTCCCGTATCCCGTTCCCGTATCTCGTTCCCGTATCCCGTTCCCGTATCCCGTTCCCGTATCCCGTTCCCGTATCCCGTTCCCGTAGCCCGTTCCCGTAGCCCGTTCCCGTGACCCGTTCCCGTATGCCGCTCCCGTATCTTATTCCCGTATCTAGTACACCGTTCCGATATCTCCTTACCATATCTAGTTACCGTATCTCATTCCCGTATCGTGTTCCCGTATCTCGTTCCAGCATCCTTTTCCGTACCCAGTTCCGTATCTTGTTGCCGTATTTCGTTCCCATATCTTCTTACCGTATCTCGTTCCCGTGTCGCAGTCTCTGCCAAAACATTTTCGCGGTTTACATGCCTGACATATGTCAACCGGCTTCAACAAAATCTCCCCGGGAGGGAGGTGCGACGTCTGCTAGTCATGCGCTCATTGATGAATTTGACTGCGGCAGTGTCAGTCTTGGTCAAACTTAAACGACGCTATTTTATTCGACGCAATTATTTTGCAACGTTAGCGTCGGTAATCGTTTACGTTTGACTTCAGCATAAGTTCCCTATCAGCGATTTACAGAATATTTTGGGTGGATATAGGTCAGCAAGAACAGTGCTATCCGTCTGTGTAAATTTGCCGGTCAAGTTTGTCCTCGTTTTGGGTGTTACGGCGGTGTGAAGGATTGCATTGTCCAAAAATATTGCATTTCAACTTCAACTCCAAAATATTAGTCACACAGCTTTGAGTAACACATCTAATTTGAAGACAGTCGCTGCGCCTGCAAAATGGTGCCCGGTTCAGCCTTCTACGTCGAACGGTTTCCGAGCACCAATTGTAATCCTGAATATGCCAATTTTATCATGAAAGTGGTCACACCTTTGCACGTGGCACGCGCATCGCTCTGGCCGACATCCTATACGCAAGGCCAATCGATTATCTATCACATAGTGTTGCTCGCATATCGCTGCGATTCTCGGTTGCCGAGCAAGCGGCCGGGGAACCGGGCGAAACTTGCCCGATTTTCGCGATTTCACAATGTCGCGTTTCCCATGTTAAACGAATGGCGCACGCGCGCACGTGCCGACGCCGCACCGTCGGTCGGATCAAAACCAAAACTTGATACGACCTGTTGAGTCACGGGACCCAAAAGTCCTGAAAAAAATCCTCCTCATAACTCATCAGCCGACTGCACAGGAACCGATTTAGGGCGTCACTCCGGCGGCGGCGGCGGCGGCGGCGGCGGGTCATCTTTTAGGATTTATAATATAGGGATAGGGACTAGAGGGCCTGTATTGCGCGATGCGCAATTTATATAGCCAGCTACCTTAAATATGCTAGCCGTTTCCCGTATCCCGTATTCCGTATTCCGTTTTTCGCATTCCGTATTCCGTATTCCGTATTCCGTATCTCGTATTCCGTATCTCGTATCTTGTATTCCGTATTCCGTATTCCGTATTCCGTATTCCGTATTCCGTATTCCGTATTCCATATTCCGTATCCCGTTCCCGTGTTCCGTTCCCGTATCCTGTATCCCGTATCCCGTTCCCGTATCCCATTCCCGTATCCTTTTCCCGTATCCCGTATCCCGTTCCCGTATCCCGTTCCCGTATTCCGTTCCCGTATCCCGTTTTCGTATCCCGTTCCCGTATCCCGTTCCTGTATCCCGTTCCCGTATCCCGTTCCCGTATCCCATTCCCGTATCCCGTTCCCGTATCCCGTTCCCGTATCCAGTTCCCGTATCCCGTTCCAGAATCCCGTTCCCGCATCCCGTTCCCGTATCCCGTTCCCGTATCCCGTTCCCGTATCCCGTTCCCGTATCCCGTTCCCGTATCCCGTTCCCGTATCCCGTTCCCGTATCCCGTTCCCGTATCCCGTTCCCGTATCAAGTATCCCGTTACCGTATCCCGTTCCCGTTCCTAGATGGCCTGTATTGCGCGATGCGCAATTCATATAGGCAGCTAATTTATATAGCCAGCCGTATTCCGTATTCCATATTCCGTATTCCGTTACCGTATCCCGCATCCCGTATCCCGTATCCCGTATCCCGTATCCCGTATCCCGTATCCCGTACCCCGTATTCCGTATCACGTTCCCGTATCCCGTTCGCATATTCCGTTAGCGTATCCCGTTCTCGTATCGCGTTCGCGTATCCCATTCCCTTATTCCGTTCCCGTATCCTGTTCCCGATCCCGTTCCCGTATCTCGTTCCCGTATCCCGTACCTGTATCCCGTACCTGTATCTTGTACCTGTATCTCGTTCCCGTATCTCGTTCCCGTATCTCGTTCCCGTATCTCGTTCCCGTATCCCGTATCCCGCTTCCATATCCCGTTCCGGTATCGTGTTCCGGTATCCTGTTCCGGTATCCTGTTCCGGTATCCTGTTCCGGTATCCTGTTCCGGTACCTTGCTCCGGTATCCCGTTCACGTATCCCATTCCCGTGTCCCGTTCCTGTATCCCGTTCCCGTATCCAGTTCCCGTATCCAGTGCCCGTGTCCCGTATCCCGTTCCCGTATCCCGTTCCCGTATCCCGTTCCCGTATCCCGTTCCCGTATCCCGTTCCCGTATCCCGTTCCCGTATCCCCTTCCCGTATCCCGTTCCCGTATCCCGTTCCCCTAACCCGTTCCCGTATCCCGTTCCCGCATCCCGTTACCGTATCCCGTTCTCGTATCCCGTTCTCGTATCCCGTTCCCGTATCCCGTTCCCGTATCCAGTTCCCGTATCCCGTTCCCGTATCCCGTATATCGTTTCCGTATCCCGTTCCCGTATACCATTCCCGTATTTCGTTCCTATATCCGGTTCCCGTATCCAGTTCCCGTATCCCGTTCCCGTATCCCGTTCCCGTATCCCGTTCCCGTATCCCGTTCCCGTATCCCGTTCCCGTATCCCGTTCCCGTATCCCGTTCCCGTATCCCGTTCCCGTATCCCGTTCTCTATCCTGTTCCCGTATCCTGTTCCGGTATTGCGTTCCCGTATACCGTTCCGTATCCCATTCCCGTATCCCGTATCCCGTTCCCGTATCCCGTTCCCGTATCCCGTTCCCGTATCCCGTTTCCGTATACTGTTACCCTATCCCGTTCCCGGATCCTGTTCTCGTATCCCGTTCCCGTATTCCGTTCCCGTATTCCGTTCCCGTATTCCGTTCCCGTATTCCGTTCCCGTATTCCGTTCCCGTATTCCGTTCCCGTATTCCGTTCCCGTATTCCGTTCCCGTATCCCGTTCCCGTATCACATCCTGTTCCCGTATCCCATTCCCGTATCTCATTCCCATATCCCATTCCCGTATCCCATTCCCGTATCCCATTCCCGTATCCCATTCCCGTATCCCATTCCCGTATCCCATTCCCGTATCCCATTCCCGTATCCCATTCCCGTATCCCGTTGCCGTATCCCGTTGCCGTATCCCGTTCCAGTCTCCCGTATCGCGCTCCCACTCCAGCCCCCGTTCCCGTATCCCGTTTCCGTTTCTTGTTTCGGTATCCCATTCCAGTATCACATTCCCGTATCACGTTCCTGTATCACGTTCCCGTATCCCGCTCCTGTATCCCGATCCCGTATCCCGCTCCCGTATCCCGCTCACGTATCTTATTCCCGTATCTACTACACCGTTCCGATATCTCCTTACCATATCTAGTTACCGCATCTCATTCCCGTATCCTGTTCCCGTATCTCGTTCCAGCATCCCTTTCTCGTACCCAGTTTCCGTATCTTGTTGCCGTATTTCGTTCCTATATCTTCTTACCGTATCTCGTTCCCGTGTCGCAGTCTCTGCCAAAACATTTTAGCGGTTTACATGCCTGAAATATGTCAACCGGCTTCAACAAAATCTCCCCGGGAGGGAGGTGCGACGTCAGATAGTCATGCGCTCATTGATGAATTTGACTGCGGCAGTCTTGGGCAAACTGAAGCGATGCTATTTTATTCGACGCAATTATTTCGCAACGTTAGAGGGCCTGTATTGCGCAATGCGCAATTTATATAGCCAGCTAATTTATATTTGCTAGCCGTTTCCCGTATCTCGTATTCCGTATTCAGTATTCCGTATTCCGTATTCCGTAGTCAATATCTCGTATTCCGTATCCCGTTCCCGTTCTTGTATCCCGTTCCCTCCCGTATCTCGTTCCCGTATCCCGTTCCCGTATCCCGTTCCCGTATCCCGTTCCCGTATCCCGTTCCCGTATCCCGTATCCCGTTCCCGTATCCCGTTCCGTTCCCGTATATCGTTCCCGTTCCCGTATCACGTTCCCGTATCTCGTTCCCGTTCCCTTATCCCGTTCCCGTATCTCGTTCCCGTGTCCAGTTACCGTATCCCGTTCCCGTATCCCGTTCCCGTATCCCGTTCCCGTATCCCGTTACCGTATCCTGTTCCCGTATCCCGTTCCCGTATCCTGTTCCCGTATCCCGTATCCCGTTCCCGTATCCCGTGTTCCGTTCCCGTATCTCGTTCCCGTATCCCGTTCCCGTATGCCGTTCCCGTATGCCGTTCCCGTATCCCGTTCCCGTATCCCGTATCCCGTTTCCGTAACCCGTGCCCGTATCCCGTTCCCGTGTCCCGTATCCCGTTCCCGTATCCCGTTCCCGTATCCCGTTCCCGTATCCTGTAACTGTATCCCGTTCCCGTATCCTGTATCCCGTTCCCGTATTCCGTTCCCGTATCCCGTTCCCGTATCCCGTTCCCGTATCCCGTTCCCGTATCCCGTTCCCGTATCCCGTTCCCGTATCCCGTTCCCGTATCCCGTTCCCGTATCCCGTTACCGCATCCTGTAACTGTATCCCGTTCCCGTATCCTGTATCCCATTCCCGTATCCTGTATCCCGTTCCCGTATCCCGTTCCCGTATCCCGTTCCCATATCCCGTTCCCGTATCCCGTTCCCGTATTCCGTATTCCGTTTTTCGTATTCCGTATTCCGTATTCCGTATTCCGTATCTCGTATTCCGTATCTCGTATCTTGTATTCCGTATTCCGTATTCCGTATTCCGTATTCCGTATTCCGTATTCCGTATTCCGTATTCCATATTCCGCATCCCGTTCCCGTGTTCCGTTCCCGTATCCTGTATCCCGTATCCCGTTCCCGTATCCCATTCCCGTATCATTTTCCCGTATCCCGTATCCCGTTCCCGTATCCCGTTCCCGTATTCCGTTCCCGTATCCCGTTTTCGTATCCCGTTCCCGTATCCCGTTCCTGTATCCCGTTCCCGTATCCCGTTCCCGTATCCCGTTCCCGTATCCCGTTCCCGTATCCCGTTCCCGTGTCCCGTTCCCGTATCCCGTTCCCGTATCCCGTTCCAGAATCCCGTTCCCGTATCCCGTTCCCGTATCCCGTTCCCGTATCCCGTTCCCGTATCCCGTATCCCGTTCCCGTTCCCGTATCCCGTTCCCGTATCCCGTTCCCGTATCCCGTTCCCGTATCCCGTTCCCGTATCCCGTTCCCGTATCAAGTATCCCGTTACCGTATCCCGTTCCCGTTCCTAGATGGCCTGTATTGCGCGATGCGCAATTTATATAGGCAGCTAATTTATATAGCCAGCCGTATTCCGTATTCCATATTCCGTATTCCGTTACCGTATCCCGTATCCCGTATCCCGTATCCCGTATCCCGTATCCCGTGTCCCGTATCCCGTATTCCGTATCACGTTCCCGTATCCCGTTCGCATATTCCGTTAGCGTATCCCGTTCTCGTATCGCGTTCGCGTATCCCATTCCCTTATTCCGTTCCCGTATCCTGTTCCCGATCCCGTTCCCGTATCTCGTTCCCGTATCCCGTACATGTATCCCGTACCTGTATCTTGTACCTGTATCTCGTTCCCGTATCTCGTATCCCGCTTCCATATCCCGTTCCGGTATCGTGTTCCGGTATCCTGTTCCGGTATCCTGTTCCGGTGTCCTGTTCCGGTATCTTGCTCCGGTATCCCGTTCACGTATCCCATTCCCGTATCCCGTTCCTGTATCCCGTTCCCGTATCCAGTTCCCGTATCCAGTTCCCGTGTCCCGTATCCCGTTCCCGTATCCCGTTCCCGTATCCCGTTCACGTATCCCGTTCCCGTATCCCGTTCCCGTATCCCGTTCCCGTATCCCCTTCCCGTATCCCGTTCCCGTATCCCGTTCCCCTAACCCGTTCCCGTATCCCGTTCCCGTATCCTGTTACCGTATCCCGTTCTCGTATCCCGTTCCCGTATCCCGTTCCCGTATCCAGTTCCCGTATCCTGTTCCCGTATCCCGTATATCGTTCCCGTATCCCGTTCCCGTGTACCATTCCCGTATTTCGTTCCTATATCCGGTTCCCGTATCCAGTTCCCGTATCCCGTTCCCGTATCCCGTTCCCGTATCCCGTTCCCGTATCCCGTTCCCGTATCCCGTTCCCGTATCCCGTTCCCGTATCCCGTTCCCGTATCCCGTTCCCGTATCCCGTTCCCGTATCCCGTTCTCTATCCTGTTCCCGTATCCTGTTCCGGTATTGCGTTCCCGTATACCGTTCCGTATCCCATTCCCGTATCCCGTATCCCGTTCCCGTATCCCGTTCCCGTATCCCGTTTCCGTATACTGTTACCCTATCCCGTTCCCGGATCCTGTTCTCGTATCCCGTTCCCGTATTCCGTTCCCGTATTCCGTTCCCGTATTCCGTTCCCGTATTCCGTTCCCGTATTCCGTTCCCGTATCACATCCTGTTCCCGTATCCCATTCCCGTATCTCATTCCCGTATCCCATTCCCGTATCCCATTCCCGTACCCCATTCCCGTATCCCATTCCCGTATCCCATTCCCGTATCCCATTCCCGTATCCCATTCCCGTATCCCATTCCCGTATCCCATTCCCGTATCCCATTCCCGTATCCCATTCCCGTATCCCATTCCCGTATCCCATTCCCGTATCCCATTCCCTTATCCCGTTGCCGTATCCCGTTCCAGTCTCCCGTATCGCGCTCCCACTCCAGCCCCCGTTCCCGTATCCCGTTTCCGTTTCTTGTTTCGGTATCCCATTCCAGTATCACATTCCCGTATCACGTTCCTGTATCACGTTCCCGTATCCCGCTCCTGTATCCCGATCCCGTATCCCGCTCCCGTATCCCGCTCACGTATCTTATTCCCGTATCTAGTACACCGTTCCGATATCTCCTTACCATATCTAGTTACCGCATCTCATTCCCGTATCCTGTTCCCGTATCTCGTTCCAGCATCCCTTTCTCGTACCCAGTTTCCGTATCTTGTTGCCGTATTTCGTTGCCATATCTTCTTACCGTATCTCGTTCCCGTGTCGCAGTCTCTGCCAAAACATTTTAGCGGTTTACATGCCTGAAATATGTCAACCGGCTTCAACAAAATCTCCCCGGGAGGGAGGTGCGACGTCTGATAGTCATGCGCTCATTGATGAATTTGACTGCGGCAGTCTTGGGCAAACTGAAGCGATGCTATTTTATTCGACGCAATTATTTCGCAACGTTAGAGGGCCTGTATTGCGCAATGCGCAATTTATATAGCCAGCTAATTTATATTTGCTAGCCGTTTCCCGTATCTCGTATTCCGTATTCAGTATTCCGTATTCCGTATTCCGTAGTCAATATCTCGTATTCCGTATCCCGTTCCCGTTCTTGTATCCCGTTCCCTCCCGTATCTCGTTCCCGTATCCCGTTCCCGTATCCCGTTCCCGTATCCCGTTCCCGTATCCCGTTCCCGTATCCCGTTCCCGTATCCCGTTCCCGTATCCCGTATCCCGTTCCCGTATCCCGTTCCCGTATCTCGTTCCCGTTCCCGTATCACGTTCCCGTATCTCGTTCCCGTTCCCTTATCCCGTTCCCGTATCTCGTTCCCGTGTCCAGTTACCGTATCCCGTTCCCGTATCCCGTTACCGTATCCTGTTCCCGTATCCCGTTCCCGTATCCTGTTCCCATATCCCGTATCCCGTTCCCGTATCCCGTTCCCGTATCCCGTTCCCGTATCCCGTGTTCCGTTCCCGTATCTCGTTCCCGTATCCCGTTCCCGTATGCCGTTCCCGTATGCCGTTCCCGTATCCCGTTCCCGTATCCCGTATCCCGTATCCCTTTTCCGTAACCCGTGCCCGTATCCCGTTCCCGTATCCCGTATCCCGTTCCCGTATCCCGTTCCCGTATCCCGTTCCCGTATCCCGTTCCCGTATCCTGTAACTGTATCCCGTTCCCGTATCCTGTATCCCGTTCCCGTATCCCGTTCCCGTATCCCGTTCCCGTATCCCGTTCCCGTATCCCGTTCCCGTATCCCGTTCCCGTATCCCGTTACCGCATCCTGTAACTGTATCCCGTTCCCGTATCCTGTATCCCATTCCCGTATCCTGTATCCCGTTCCCGTATCCCGTTCCCGTATCCCGTTCCCGTATCCCGTTCCCGTATCCCGTTCTCGTATCCCGTTCTCGTATCCCGTTCCCGTATCCCGTTCCCGTATCCCGTTCCCGTATCCCGTTCCCGTATCCCGTTCCCGTATCCCGTTCCAGTATCCCGTTCCCGTATCTCGTGCCCGTATCCTGTGCCCGTATCCCGTGCCCGTATCCCGCTCCCTGTTCCCGTATCCAGTTTCCGTATCCCGTTCCCGTATCCAGTACATGTATCCCGTATACCGTTACCGTATCCCTTAATCAGCTCCCGTATCCAGTTTCCGTATCCCGTTCCCGTAACCCGTATTCCGTAGTCCGTATCTCGTATTCCGTATTCCGTATCCCGTTCCCGTATTCCGTTCCCGTATTCCGTTCCCGTATTCCGTTCCCGTATTCCGTTCCCTTATTCCGTTCCCGTATTCCGTTCCCGTATTCCGTTCCCGTATTCCGTTCCCGTATTCCGTTCCCGTATCCCGTTCCCGTATCCCATTCCCGTATCCCGTTCCCGTATCCCGTTCCCGTATCCCGTTCCCGTATCCCGTTCCCGTATCCCGTTCCCGTATCCCGTTCCCGTATCCCGTTCTCTATCCTGTTCCCGTATCCTGTTCCGGTATTGCGTTCCCGTATACCGTTCCGTATCCCATTCCCGTATCCCGTATCCCGTTCCCGTATCCCGTTTCCGTATACTGTTACCCTATCCCGTTCCCGGATCCTGTTCTCGTATCCCGTTCCCGTATTCCGTTCCCGTATTCCGTTCCCGTATTCCGTTCCCGTATTCCGTTCCCGTATCCCGTTCCCGTATCACATCCTGTTCCCGTATCCCATTCCCGTATCTCATTCCCGTATCCCATTCCCGTATCCCATTCCCGTACCCCATTCCCGTATCCCATTCCCGTATCCCATTCCCGTATCCCATTCCCGTATCCCATTCCCGTATCCCATTCCCGTATCCCATTCCCTTATCCCGTTGCCGTATCCCGTTGCCGTATCCCGTTCCAGTCTCCCGTATCGCGCTCCCACTCCAGCCCCCGTTCCCGTATCTCGTTTCCGTTTCTTGTTTCGGTATCCCATTCCAGTATCACATTCCCGTATCACGTTCCTGTATCACGTTCCCGTATCCCGCTCCTGTATCCCGATCCCGTATCCCGCTCCCGTATCCCGCTCACGTATCTTATTCCCGTATCTAGTACACCGTTCCGATATCTCCTTACCATATCTAGTTACCGCATCTCATTCCCGTATCCTGTTCCCGTATCTCGTTCCAGCATCCCTTTCTCGTACCCAGTTTCCGTATCTTGTTGCCGTATTTCGTTGCCATATCTTCTTACCGTATCTCGTTCCCGTGTCGCAGTCTCTGCCAAAACATTTTAGCGGTTTACATGCCTGAAATATGTCAACCGGCTTCAACAAAATCTCCCCGGGAGGGAGGTGCGACGTCTGATAGTCATGCGCTCATTGATGAATTTGACTGCGGCAGTCTTGGGCAAACTGAAGCGATGCTATTTTATTCGACGCAATTATTTAGCAACGTTAGAGGGCCTGTATTGCGCAATGCGCAATTTATATAGCCAGCTAATTTATATTTGCTAGCCGTTTCCCGTATCTCGTATTCCGTATTCAGTATTCCGTATTCCGTATTCCGTAGTCAATATCTCGTATTCCGTATCCCGTTCCCGTTCTTGTATCCCGTTCCCTCCCGTATCTCGTTCCCGTATCCCGTTCCCGTATCCCGTTCCCGTATCCCGTTCCCGTATCCCGTTCCCGTATCCCGTATCCCGTTCCCGTATCCCGTTCCCGTATCTCGTTCCCGTTCCCGTATCACGTTCCCGTATCTCGTTCCCGTTCCCTTATCCCGTTCCCGTATCTCGTTCCCGTGTCCAGTTACCGTATCCCGTTCCCGTATCCCGTTCCCGTATCCCGTTACCGTATCCTGTTCCCGTATCCCGTTCCCGTATCCTGTTCCCATATCCCGTATCCCGTTCCCGTATCCCGTTCCCGTATCCCGTGTTCCGTTCCCGTATCTCGTTCCCGTATCCCGTTCCCGTATGCCGTTCCCGCATGCCGTTTCCGTATCCCGTTCCCGTATCCCGTATCCCGTATCCCTTTTCCGTAACCCGTGCCCGTATCCCGTTCCCGTATCCCGTATCCCGTTCCCGTATCCCGTTCCCGTATCCCGTTCCCGTATCCCGTTCCCGTATCCCGTTCCCGTATCCTGTAACTGTATCCCGTTCCCGTATCCTGTATCCCGTTCCCGTATCCCGTTCCCGTATCCCGTTCCCGTATCCCGTTCCCGTATCCCGTTCCCGTATCCCGTTCCCGTATCCCGTTCCCGTATCCCGTTACCGCATCCTGTAACTGTATCCCGTTCCCGTATCCTGTATCCCATTCCCGTATCCTGTATCCCGTTCCCGTATCCCGTTCCCGTATCCCGTTCCCGTATCCCGTTCCCGTATCCCGTTCTCGTATCCCGTTCTCGTATCCCGTTCCCGTATCCCGTTCCCGTATCCCGTTCCCGTATCCCGTTCCCGTATCCCGTTCCAGTATCCCGTTCCCGTATCTCGTGCCCGTATCCTGTGCCCGTATCCCGTGCCCGTATCCCGCTCCCTGTTCCCGTATCCAGTTTCCGTATCCCGTTCCCGTATCCAGTACATGTATCCCGTATACCGTTACCGTATCCCTTAATCAGCTCCCGTATCCAGTTTCCGTATCCCGTTCCCGTAACCCGTATTCCGTAGTCCGTATCTCGTATTCCGTATTCCGTATCCCGTTCCCGTATTCCGTTCCCGTATTCCGTTCCCGTATTCCGTTCCCGTATTCCGTTCCCTTATTCCGTTCCCGTATTCCGTTCCCGTATTCCGTTCCCGTATTCCGTTCCCGTATTCCGTTCCCGTATTCCGTTCCCGTATCCCGTTCCCGTATCCCATTCCCGTATCCCGCTCCCGTATCCCGCTCCCGTATCCCGCTCCCGTATCCCGCTCCCGTATCCCGCTCCCGTATCTTGCTCCCGAATCCCGCTCCCGTATCTCATTCCCGTATCTCGTACACCGTTCCGATATCTCCTTACCATATCTAGTTACCGTATCTAATTCCCGTATCCTGTTCCCGCATCTCGTTCCAGCATCCCTTTTTCGTACACAGTTTCCGTATCTTGTTGCCGTATTTCGTTGCCATATCTTTTTACCGTATCTCGTTCCCGTGTCGCAGTCTCTGCCAAAACATTTTAGCGGTTTACATGCCTGAAATATGTCAACCGGCTTCAACAAAATCTCCCCGGGTGGGAGGTGCGACGTCAGCTAGTCATGCGCTCATTGATGAATTTGACTGCGGCAGTGTCAGTCTTGGGAAAATTTAGCGATGCCATTTTATTCGACGAAATTATTTCGCAACGTTAGCGTCGGTAATCGTTTACGTTTGACGTCAGCATGAGTTACCTATGAGCGATTTACAGAATATTTTGGGTGGATATAGGTCAGCAAGAACGGCGCTCTCCGTCTGTGTAAATTTGCCGGTCAAGTTTGTCCTCGTTTTGGGTGTTACGGCGGTGTGAAAGATTAAATTGTCCAAAAATATTGCATTTCAACTTCAACTGCAAAATATTAGTCACACAGCTTTGAGTAACATATAATTTGAAGACGGTCCCTGCGCCTGCAAAATGGTGCCCGGATCAGCCTTCTACGTCGAACGGTTTCCGAGCACCAATTTAAATCCTGAATATGCCAATTTTATCATGAAAGTGGTCACAACTTTGCACGTGGCACGTACATCGCTCTGGACGACATTCTATACGCAAGGCCAATCGATTATCTATCACATAGTGTTGCTCGCATATCGCTGCGACTCTCGGTTGCCTAGCAAGCGGCCGGGGAACCGCGCGAAACTTGCCCGTTTTTCGCGATTTCTCAATGTCGCGTTTCCCATGTTAAACGAATGGCGCACGCGCGCACGTACCGACGCCGCACCGTCGGTCTGATCGACACCAAAACTTGATACGACCTGTTGAATCAGGGGACCCAAAAGTCCTAAAAAAATAACTCTCATAACTCATCAGACAACTGCACAGGAACCGATTTAGGGCGTCACTCCGGCGGCGGCGGCGGCGGCGGCGGCGGGTCATCTTTTAGGATTTATAATATAGAGATAATAGGGATAATATAGAGACTAGAGGGACTGTATTGCGCGATGCGCAATCTATATAGCCAGCTAATTTATATATGCTAGCCGTTTCCCGTATCCCGTATTCCGTATTCCGTATTCCGTATTCCGTATTCCGTATATCGTTTGCCGTATTCCGTATTCTGTATTCCGTATCCCGTTTCCGTATCCAGTTCCCGTATCCTGTATCCCGTATCCCGTCCCCGTATCCCGTATCATGTTCTAGTATCCCGTTTTCGTATCCTGTTCCCGTATCCCCTTCCCGTATCCCGTCCCCGTATCCCGTACCTGTATCCCGTACCTGTATCCCGTACCTGTATCCCGTACCTGTATCCCGTACTTGTATCCCGTGCCTGTATCCCGTACCTGTATCCCGTACCTGTATCCCGTACCTGTATCCCGTACCTGTATCTCGTTCCCGTATCTCGTTCCCGTATCCCGTATCCCGTTTCCATATCCAGTTCCGGTATCGTGATCCGGTATCCTGTTCCGGTATCCTGTTCCGGTATCCTGTTCCGGTATCCTGTTCCGGTATCCTGCTCCGGTATCCTGTTCCCGTATCCCATTCCCGTATCCCGTTCCTGTATCCCGTTCCCGTATTCCGTTCCCGTATCCATTTCCCGTATCCCGTGCCCATATCCCGTTACCGTATCCCGTTACCGTATCCCGTTACCGTATCCCGTTACCGTATCCCGTTACCGTATCCCGTTACCGTATCCCGTTACCGTATCCCGTTACCGTATCCCGTTACCGTATCCCGTTACCGTATCCCGTTATCGTATCACGTTCCCGTATCCCGTTCCGGTATCCCGTTCCGGTATCCCGTTCCGGTATCCCGTTCCCGTATCCCGTTCCCGTATCACGTTCCCGTATCCCGTTCCCGTATCCCATTCCCGTATCCCGTTCCCGTATCTCGTTCCCGTATGCCGTTCCCGATCCCGTTCCCGTATGCCGTTCCCGTATCCCGTTCCTGTATCCCGTTCCTGTATCCCGTATCCCATTCCCGTATCCCGTTCCCGTATCCCGTTCCCGTATCCCGTTCCCGTATCCTGTTCCCGTATCCCGTTCCCGTATCCCGTTCCCGTATCCCGTTCCCGTATCCCGTTCCCGTATCCCGTTCCCGTATGATGTGCCCGTATCCCGTTCCTGTATCCAGTTCCCGTATCCCGTTCCCGTATCCCATATCCCGCTCCCGTATCTCATTCACGTATCTCGTACACCGTTCCGATATCTTCTTACCATATCTAGTTACTGTATCTCATTCCCGTATCCTGTTCCCGTATTTCGTTCCAGCATCCCTTTCTCGTACCCAGTTTCCGTATCTTATTGCCGTATTTCGTTCCCATATCCTTTTACCGTATCTCGTTCCCGTGTCGCAGTCTCTGCCAAAACATTTTAGCGGTTTACAGGCCTGCAATATGTCAACCGGCTTCAACAAAATCTCCCCGGGAGGGAGGTGCGACGTCAGCTAGTCATGCGCTCATTGATGAATTTGACTGCGGCAGTGTGCTATTTTATTCGACGCAATTATTACGCAACGTTAGCGTCGGTAATCGTTTACGTTTGACTTCAGTATAAGTTACCTATGAGCGATTTACATAATATTTTGGGTGGATATAGGTCAGCAAGAACGGCGCTATCCGTCTGTGTAAATTTGCCTGACAAGTTTGTCCTCGTTTTGGGTGTTACGGCGGTGTGAAGGATTAAATTGTCCAAAAATATTGCATTTCAACTTCAACTCCAAAATATTAGTCACACAGCTTTGAGTAACACATATAATTTGAAGACGGTCGCTGCGCCTGCAAAATGGTGCCCGGTTCAGCCTTCTACGTCGAATGGTTTCCGAGCACCAATTTAAATCCTGAATATGCCAATTGTATCATGAAAGTGGTCACAACTTTGCACGTGGCACGCGCATCGTTCTCAACAACATTTTATACGCCAGGCCAATCGATTATCTATCACATAGTGTTGCTCGCATACCGCTGCGACTCTTGGTTGCCGAGCAAGTGGCCGGGGAACCGCGAGGAACTGGCCCGTTTTTCGCGATTTTCGAATGTTGCGTTTCCCATGTTAAACGAATGGCGCACGCGAACACGCGCCGACGCCGCACCGTTGGTCTTATTAAGCTGAAAATTGAATACGACCTGTTGAATCACGAGATCCAAAAGTCCTTAAAAATCATCCTCATAACTCATCAGACGACTGCACAGGAACCGATTTAGGGCATCACTCCGGCGGCAGCGGCGGCAGCGGCGGCGGCGGCGGCGGCGGCGGCGGCGGCGGCGGCGGCGGCGGCGGCGGCGGCGGCGGCGGCGGCGGCGGCGGGTCATCTTTTAGGATTTATAATATAGAGACTAGATGCCTTTATTGCGCGATGCGCAATTTATATAGCCAGCTTATTTATATATGCTAGCCGTTTCCAGTGTCCCGTATTCCGTATTCCGTATTCCGTATTCAGTATTCCGTATTCAGTATTCCGTATTCCGGATTCCGTATTCCGTATTCCGTTTCTCGTATTCCGTATTCCGTTTCTCGTATTCCGTATTACGTATTACGTATCCCGTATCCCGTATCCCGTTCCCGTATCCCGTTACCGTATCCCGTTACCGTATCCCGTTACCGTATCCCGTTACCGTATCCCGTTACCGTATCCCGTTACCGTATCCCGTTACCGTATCCCGTTACCGTATCCCGTTACCGTATCCCGTTACCGTATCCCGTTACCGTATCCCGTTACCGTATCCCGTTACCGTATCCCGTTACCGTATCCCGTTACCGTATCCCGTTACCGTATCCCGTTACCGTATCCCGTTACCGTAAACCGTTCCCGTATCCCGTTTCCCCGTTCCTGTATCCCGTTCCCGTATCCAGTTCTCGTATCCCGTTACCGTATCCCGTTCCCGTATCTCTATCCCGTTCCCATATCCCGTTCCTGTATCCCGTATCCCGTTCCCGTATCCCGTTCCCGTATCCCGTTCCCGTATCCCGTTCCCGTATCCCGTTCCCGTATCCCGTTCCCGTATCCCGTTCCCGTATCCCGTTCCCGTATCCCGTTCCCGTATCCCGTTCCCGTATCCCGTTCCCGTATCCCGTTCCCGTATCCCGTTCCCGTATCCCGTTCCCGTATCCCGTTCCCGTATCCCGTTCCCGTATCCCGTTCCCGTATCCCGTTCCCGTATCCCGTTCCCGTATCCCGTTCCCGTATCATGTTTCCGTTTCTGTATCCCGTGCCCGTATCCCGTATCCTGTTCCCGTATTCTGTTCTCGCATCCCGTTCCCGTACCCCGTTTCCGTCCGTATCCTGTTCTCGCATCCCGTTCCCGTACCCCGTTCCCGTATCCCGTTCCCGTATCCAGTTCCCGTATCCCGTTCCCGTACCCCGTATCTCGTTTCCCGTATCTCGTATCCCCTTCACGCATCCGATCCCGTATCCTTTATCCCGCTCCCGTATCCAGTTTCCGAAACCCCTTCCGGTTTCCCGTTCCGTATCCAGTTCCCGTATATCGCGTATATCCCGACATCTTTTATCCCGTTCCCGTATCCCGTATTCTGATCCCGTTTCCGTATACCGTTCGCGTATCCGGGATAATTTAATCAGCTCCCGTATCCAGTTCCCGTATCCAGTTCCCGTATCCCGTTCCCGTATCCCGCTCCCGTATCTCATTCCCGTATCTCGTACACCGTTCCGATATCTCCTTACCATATCTAGTTCCCGTATCTCATTCCCGTGTCCTGTTCCCGTATCTAGTTCCAGCATTCCTTTCTCGTGCCCAGTTTCCGTATCTTGTTGCCGTATTTCGTTCCATATCTTCTTACCGTATCTCGTTGCCGCATCGCAGTCTCTGCCAAAACATTCTAGCGGTTTAAATGCCTGAAATCTGTCAACCGGCTTCAACAAAATCTCCTCGCGAAGGAGGTGCGACGTCAGCTACTCATGCGCTCATGGATGAATTTGACTGAAGCAGTGTCAGTCTTGGGCAAAATTAAACGATCGTAGTGTGTGGTAGGATTACATAATATACACGCATTATAAATGACTCACGATAATATCTGTACCTACCACGAGCGAGCCGGGCGTTACGTTATTGCGGGCGGCAGCTATCGCCGGGGGCAGACTACGCAAGCCAACGAGCCGGACGTTACGTTATTGCGTGCGGTAGCTATCGCCGGCCGCCGGCCGGCGCCCGACTGGCGCATAGCGTCGGTAATCGTTTACGCTTGACTTCAGCATAAGTTACCTATCAGCGATTAGCAAAATATTTTGGGTGGATATAGGTCAGCAAGAACGGCGCTATCCGTCTGTGTAAATTTTTCGGTCAAGTTTGTCCTCATTTTGGGTGTTACGGCGGTGTGAAGCATTAAATGGTCCAAAAATATTGCATTTCAACTTCAACGCCAAAATATTAGTCTCACAGCTTTGAGTAATAAATATAACTTGAAGACGGTCACTGCGCCTGCAAAATGGTGCCCAGATCAGCGTTCTACGTCAAACGGTTTCTGAGCACCAATTTAAATCCTGAATAGGCCAATTTTATCATTAAAGTGGTCACAACTTTGTACGTGGCACGCGCATCGTTCTCAACGACATCTTATACGCCGGGCCAATCGATTATCTATCACATAGTGTTGCTCGCATACCGCTGCGACTCTTGGTTGCCGAGCAAGTGGCCGGGGAACCGCGAGGAACTGGCCCGTTTTTCGCGATTTTCGAATGTCGCGTTTCCCATGTTAAACGAATGGCGCACGCGAACACGCGCCGACGCCGCACTGTTAATCTTATTAAGCTGAAAATTTAATACGACCTGTTGAATCACGGGACCCAAAAGTTCTGAAAAAATCACCTTCATAACTCATCAGACGGCTGCACAGGAACCGATTTAGGGCGTCACCCCGGCGGCGGCGGCGGCGGGTCATCTTTTAGGATTTACTAGAGGGCCTGTATTGCGCGATGCGCAATTTATATAGCCAGCTAATTTATATATGCTAGCCGTTTCCCGTATCTCGTATTCCGTATTCAGTATTCCGTATTCCTTGTTCCTTATTCCGTATTCCGTATTTCGTAGTCCGTATCTCGTATTCCGTATTCCGTAGTCCATATCTCGTATTCAGTATTCCTTATTCCGTATTCCGTATTCCGTATTCCGTATCTCGTATTCCGTATTCCGTATCCCGTATCCCGTATCCCGTTCCCGTTATTGTATCCCGTTCCCGTATCCCGTTCCCGTATCCCGTTCCCGTATCCCGTTCCCGTTCCCGTATCCCGTTCCCGTTCCCGTATCCCGTTCCCGTATCCCGTTCCCGTATCCCGTTCCCGTATCCCGTAAAAGCTTAATAAATGTATAATTTATGGAAGACCGGGGTCAAATGTAATAACACGGGGCAATTGTAACAGTGGCCCTAGTTCCGAAACCCGCAGACGGACGGTGCTGGCGGTACAACTGGATATGCGCAGTCAGCTGCTGCCTTTCCTCACGGAGTTTGAAGCACTCGGCAAGTGAGTCGAGTGCTGTTCATAATTAGGGGAGAGTGGGGGTATGACGGCCACCACAACTTTGGAGCCTAATTTTGTCAAGTTAATCACGGCAAATGAGACTGAGGTTTTGCATGCTACTACCTCGAATATTTATCTTTCAATTTCATCACCATCGTCATTTATTTCTTAAAGCGCTGCACTCAACGTGGCTTGTACGTCTTAGCGTCAAGTTACAGGCGATCACAATCGTAAAATATAAACACATGAGGGCGATACAATCCTAAAGATGCTTCAGTCATTACAAGGCGACATACAAAGCGACAAGAGTGCATACTCGTCTTCGTCACTGGTCTGATTCGAGTAGCCACTGTCTGGCTGTTCTACGACACTTTGCGGCGGTCCTAGCTTCCCTGACTACTGTGGGCGCCTTGTTCCACTGATCTGCGGCACGGAAATGGGAACATTTCCCAGCATGCTTGCGGCGTACCCGCGGTATCTGCAGCTGACCGGAGTCGGTCGCTCGCGTCTCCCTAGCCGACACGTTTCCACGGTACAGTACACGCTCGCTTAGACTAGCCGGCGCCTGGTCATTGAACAGCAGCCAGTGCATGATGGCTAAGTCGCGTTCTGCCACCAAGTCATCCACTCTCGGCCACTTCAGTTCGCGCAACATCGGTGTTACGTGGGCGGAACGTCTCGCGCCCTTGACAATTTGCGCACAGTGATTTATCACCTTTGGGATTCGGTGTTTTTGGATTATGCCACAGCGGGCCCAAACTGTAATGCAATATGATAGATGGAGAAAAACTAAAGCCTCAATGATCATTTTCTTTACCTCTTCCGGAAGTGAACGAGACAATTTTTCTAGTCCCCCATCGTCGCGTAGCATCGGCGTATAACTGATGAGACTTGCACTTCAAATGTGAGATTACTGTCGACCATAACCCCGAGAACTTTAACAGTGGCCGATGGATGAATTTGAGCTTCTCAAAGCGGACATAAAAATTATGGTTCATTTGGCATCTTTTGGACTTTATAAACACTAGATCGGTCTTTGTGAAATTAATTTTGAGACTGTTTACTATGAACCATCGCTGTGCTACGTTTACCGTGTGCTCCACCCCGCTCTGAAGGTCTAGGACTTGTCGGGTCTCTCCCTGATGGAGGAACTGCACGTCGTCGGCGTGCATTACAGTTTTATTATCATTGAGGTAAGACGGCAAATCGTTTGTAAAAATTAAAAATAGGATTGGTCAGCGTACATTCAACAGCGACCCCTGAACCACGCCATGAGTGATTGGTAATGATGTTTCCCGCCCCTAACCTTCTGATATCGATCCCCAAGCCAGTCACGGAACCAGTGGTCTTGTATGCCATACCACGCAAGCTTCTCCAGCAGTCGGGGATGCTGGACGCTGTCAAAGGCCTTCGAGGTGTCAGCTGTAGTTAGGCACCCAATCTGACCTCTGCCCATGTCGTCCATTAGGTAACCGACAGCGTCCAGCATCGCCGACTCTGTGGAGCGCCCCGGCCGGAAACCATGTTGCACGTCTGTGAGAATTGAGTGTGACAGCAGGTATTCTAGAAGTTGGGAGCATACAACGCTCTCGGCTAATTTCGCTACTACAGGAGGTATAGAGACTGGGCGGTAATTGTTCGGTTCTGTGGTGCTCCCGGACTTATGGATGGGAACCACTGTAGCTCGCTTCCACTCCACCGGCAGCACTCCTGACACAAGCGACGCGTTCACGACATCGAGAACATGCGGTCCGATCACAGGCCAGGTCATACGCAACATGCAAGGTCACGCCGTCCTCTCCGCAGGCTCTAGATGATGACATTCGCCTCAGTGCTGCGGAGAGCTCAGGCAACGTAGCCGGGTGGACGCGATAGGCACCAGCCTATCGCGTCCACCCACGATGTATTGGAAGTGAGTCCCCTCTTGTTGTTATCGAGCGGGCGCGAAGCGCCCGTGAGGTTTCTCAACTTACTAGACAAATTTACATTTGACCCGTCCCGACCCGGCCATACAGACGCTTTTCGGAAGCTAATAACTTTGCAACTACTGCTCCGATTGAGATTGGGTTTTCACCATAGAATATGCCATCAAATCAATTTTGTTTTTAGTATGATGCGTTCTGTTAGAGGTGGTACCACAGCGCGTGGCAGTTGGCACACGCGAACGTCGAAATGAACAAAAAACCTTGCAAAAATGATTCTTGATCAAAAATGGCTGTATTATTCTAAGCATTAATTTATACGCTGAAGCATGCAGCGCTCAGGACGTGCTCTCTTTTGTCGGATTTGAGAAAGGAGATCATGAACAATTTAATCCAACTTAATTTTTATGCTGGCATGCATTGAGGCCTGGCATTTTTTTCTGGAGGACTCAAATTACTGTGTTACTACCACGTGTGCTCCCTTACCGTTTCATATTTCAAACCTGTTTTAGCTTTACCAGTGCGCGTCCACTCGGTCATCGCCCAACAAGGCGGTTTACTGGTTAATAAATCTGATATTTGCAATTTTCGAAAAGTTTACATAAAACCGTCTTACCCCACCCCATGGGGGGTAACGCCATTGTTACAGTACTATTTCGGTATAAATGAATGTAGCCACTGGGATTGCATGTATTTGCACAGTTTACCAGTGTACTTGAATCGTTTAAAATCGTTAAATCTTGATTCAATCAGCCTTGATTTGATGCGGGTTTTGACTCAATCACGATTCATGAATCAAAAGATCTGGTGGTGAAACAATTATTTTTGTATTCAAGGAATTCTGATTGAACGATTCCAATCGATTCAATCAGTGTCGAATCAATAACCAGTCAGCAAGCCGTAGTGACGAGGAAGAAGATGACGTCTTCTGTCTTGTGTGCGTGGAAAGCTTCACAAATAGTCGATCCAAAGAAAGGATCCCAGTGCGAGGCCGAGATGTGCCCGATGTGGGCCCAAGGGGCGTTTACCGCAGTCGAAAGGTATCAGGCATACCTACATATGTGAAAACTGTGAATCGGACAGCGAGTAGACTACAGATCGAGCGTCACAGATTTTAGAAGTGTTTCGAGTTATGATGTTTCCTCTTCTACACAAGTTGTTACCGAGCGGTACAAGTTGTTACCGAGCGGTACAAGTTGTTACCGACCAGTACAAGTTGTTACCGACCGGTACAAGTTGTTACCGACCGGTATAAGTTGTTACCGACCGGTACAAGTTGTTACCGACCGGTACAAGTTGTTACCGACCGGTACAAGTTGTTACCAACCGGTACAAGTTGGTACCGACCGGTACAAGTTGTTACCGACCGGTACAAGTTGTTACCGACCGGTACAAGTTGTTACCGACCGGTACAAGTTGTTACCGACCGGTACAAGTTGTTACCGACCGGTACAAGTTGTTACCGACCGGTACAAGTTGTTACCGACCGGTACAAGTTGTTACCGACCGGTACAAGTTGTTACCGACCGGTACAAGTTGTTACCGACCGGTACAAATGGTCAAGAAGTGTTCTAGGCCTGCGAAGCCCTGTTAGATAGTTGTTTAGCCTGATAAGGGTTAGATAGTTGTGTTAGATAGTTGTTTTAGCCTGAGAAGGGTTAGATAGTTGTGTTAGATAGTTGTTTTAGCCTGAGAAGGGTTAGATAGTTGTGTTAGATAGTTGTTTTAGCCTGATATGTTTGTTTTTATCCAGGAAGAGTTAAAGATGTGAGAGCTTCATCCATTGCGAAGTCGCATTTTTATGATATGGCGTTTGCTTTTGCCCTGAGCAAGGTGGAACTGTGTTTTTTATTTTATCTAGGAAGAGCATCAGGGAGTAAGGAGCCAGTTTTCATTTTCAATAAAAGCTGCTATCGATAAAAGTTAATATCACTACACCATTCGTTAACATAGTACAATTAGCCCCGGGTGCTGTTACAATCAATCCCTTACCTGGGGTCTATTGTAACACCTGAAGTGACTTTTTCATACCGAAATTTATCCCCCTAAAATCGTTATTTCGGAATCATTTCACATCTGCTACAAAGGCAAAACAGCAACGTTTGTGAAAATCAGAGAAAGAGTTTTCTAGCACAAAACGTTTTGGCTCCAGAATTGAAAACGTAAAAAAAATACAATTTACCAGTCTCCCTACAAATGCTTCAACATTTTACAGAGCAATTAGATCAAGTACACCACACCGTTCGTCGTCGTCCCGCACTACATTGATACGATATGCTGTGTGACGTATTTGCATTGCATTTATCTCTGAGCTTCAATCGGAGAACAACTTTTGATATAAGATAATTATATACCGGTGCCCTTAAACATAAATCATCGTATAATCATCACAACAGTCGACGACGACGACGACGTCATCGTCATCGTCATCGTCATCGTCATCGTCATCGTCATCGTCATCGTCATCGTCATCGTCATCGTCATCGTCATCGTCATCGTCATCGTCATCGTCATCGTCATCGTCATCGTCATCGTCATCGTCATCGTCATCGTCATCGTCATCGTCATCGTCATCGTCATCGTCATCGTCATCGTCATCGTCATCGTCATCGTCATCGTCATCGTCATCGTCATCGTCATCGTCATCGTCATCGTCATCGTCATCGTCATCGTCATCGTCATCGTCATCGTCATCGTCATCGTCATCGTCATCGTCATCGTCATCGTCATCGTCATCGTCATCGTCATCGTCATCGTCATCGTCATCGTCATCATCATCATCATCATCATCATCATCATCATCATCATCATCATCATCATCATCATCATCATCATCATCATCATAACGAAGACTCGAACTTGACTCGTATGAATACATGAAGTGAATCAAATCATAATAGCTTCCAGTTCTTGGAGTAAGTTCGTTTACTTTGACATTACAATTGATACACTGATACAGTAATATGCCCCCATTGTGAAGCTCCATTCATTATTATTTCGAAAGCCTTCTATTGATGACAATGTATATGTGATTAGTGAAACTTACAGCGCTGTAAGCTGTAACTAACCCTCGTTAAAAGGCGTTATTTCAAATATACTGTGAAAACTGGAAATACTATTCCACTAAGCAAAAGACGTTTCACCCCGCCAGCAAGCGGTGAAATACTGCCAAACACGGCTCAATGATGCACTTCTTTAGCATATGGATTACGTCTGTTTACCTTTGTAAAATAGGCACGTTTTTCCAATTCCCCCCCAGACATTTTCTTAAAATAGGCCCTGGGAACTATGTTATTCATTACGAGTGTTGGTTCTGCCATCAGGGTGATGGGCTTCGTGAATAAACTCATCAGCCGACTGGGCACTGACGACCAGCTGGAATCGTTAACGGCTCAACTCTGCCAGCGACATCTGGACTACGGCGCCCTGCCGCAGCACATGGCCGTGAGTTATACGGCGCCCTGCCGCAGCACATGACCGTGAGTTATACGGCGCCCTGCCGCAGCACATGACCGTGAGTTATACGGCGCCCTGCCGCAGCACATGACCGTGAGTTATACGGCGCCCTGCCCCGCAACACATGACCGTGAGTTATACGGCGCCCTGCCCCGCAACACATGGCCGTGAGTTATACGGCGCCCTGCCCCAACACATGGCCGTGAGTTATACGGCGCCCTGCCGCAACACATGGCCGTGAGTTATACGGCGCCCTGCCCCGCAACACATGACCGTGAGTTATACGGCGCCCTGCCGCAGCACATGACCGTGAGTTATACGGCGCCCTGCCGCAGCACATGGCCGTGAGTTATACGGCGCCCTGCCGCAGCACATGACCGTGAGTTATACGGCGCCCTGCCCCGCAACACATGACCGTGAGTTATACGGCGCCCTGCCCCGCAACACATGACCGTGAGTTATACGGCGCCCTGCCGCAGCACATGACCGTGAGTTATACGGCGCCCTGCCGCAGCACATGACCGTGAGTTATACGGCGCCCTGCCCCGCAGCACATGACCGTGAGTTATACGGCGCCCTGCCCCAACACATGGCCGTGAGTTATACGGCGCCCTGCCCCAACACATGACCGTGAGTTATACGGCGCCCTGCCGCAGCACATGACCGTGAGTTATACGGCGCCCTGCCCCAACACATGGCCGTGAGTTATACGGCGCCCTGCCCCAACACATGGCCGTGAGTTATACGGCGCCCTGCCCCGCAACACATGGCCGTGAGTTATACGGCGCCCTGCCGAAACACATGGCCGTGAGTTATACCGAACATTACCACAGCATAAGAGGCTGATTTATATGGAGCACATCTACAGCAAACGAGTGTGAATTATACGGGGCACTATATTGCACTGTAGTCTGTGTGTGACTCCTGTCGGCTTGGCAAGCGCTCCGGGGTAAGTCGTGCGTCATCACCACGCCTGTGTATGTATGTACCTCCAATCGCAGGGCGCCGCAATGCAAGAACAGTACCCAATGGGCTGCGTAATTGCTGTTTGTCGTCCTGTTCTATTGCTGTTTGCTAAGGCACGCGTTATTGCCTGAACTGTTTGCGGTGGTATTAGTGATGCCAGAGCTTGAAACTTAACACCTACCACATGAGAAAGGAGCCAGCATCTAAAATTAATGAGTACTGTGGTTTCTCATTTATTATGATAGCAAATCACTGCTCATAACTGCGTATACCTCATAGATATTGCACAATATATGCATATTTCAGTATGTAGGATTATTGTAGCTTGGCGTTATCGTGTAACTTTATTTAAGTGCTCTTAATATCATACTGTTCTCCTTCGCGAGGTAATTGACGGATGCCAAGCGTATCGGTAATATCGGACTCACCGTAGAGATGCAAACAAATTATCAAAAAACAGGAACCGGCACCGCCCCCGCCACCGCTCATAAATGAGTTAGCACCGGCATCAAGCCCGGCCACATGTGGCAGCACCCGCCAGTCAGCAATCTGCATGTCTACTTCATTATACATTAAACAATATTTTAGCCCCCCAACTTGTGTTCAGCCCGGCATGAGACCGGCAAGCCTGAGTTCAGACACAGCTTAACCCTATTTGTAACGGGGGGGGGGGGCGGATTCCGCCCCCCCCCCCTCATGTTTTTCCCGGATATCTCCGGCTAGGGCCAGACCCATTAAATTTTGGGACTTTTCCTAGAATTGAATTCCGCATATAGCGTCAAAATTTTGCGTTCTTAACCTGAACAGAGGTGGTTCCAGGGCACGTTTTTTGGAGGGTTCTGTGGCGACATTTGACGATTATACGGAAATGCGAGCTTCACGGTTTCTTCTTAACTGCCTTATGTATGAAGGAGTTACATCGGTTTACGGGGATTGTAACAAGTGCAAGTTAGTTGATGTTAATGAAATATCATAAAAATTACATGGCAGAGGCGGTTTCAGGGGTTTTGTAAGGGGGGTTCCAGGAAGTATTCAATGCTTGGCGGGAAGCCAATAGAGCGATGTAAAGGGAATGTATGGCTATCAAGATGTAAAAGATAGCTTCTCCTTCCATTATATGCATAATTTATTACATATAGAGTTGCAGGGGCGTGTTCAGGCACATGAAAAGGGGGTGACTGGCATGGTGATGACGATATGCTAGCGATTACAGCGCAATAGACGGTTAGGTTATAATGATATATGCACATATGAGGCCAGGAGAGGAAATTAAGTCAATTTTTTGCAGAGGCGCGCTCAGGAATGGAAGAAAGGGGTCATAGTATTGCAAGGAAACAAGATGCATGGTCCTACAATGACATAACATATTGCAGTTTTCGGATGAAACACGCACCACAGGGTACTCTACGAACGATTATAGGATGATAGACGAGTCCAGGTAGGGCAAAAAGGGGGTAAGCAATGTGAATTGAAGTTGTAAGTGAAATAGTCACTGTTGACTAGTTAGTCGCATAATAGCGGATACTATACCTATCAAAAGGTCTTGCGCCTCCCCAGTTTGGATCCTGGATACGCCTATGATGAAGTACAACATGTAAAAAGGTACTATCTACGACCAGTAACTTATTTATAGTGATGGGTAGCAACTTGCCTGCGGTTACGATTTTTTCCCCCTATTTGACCTCTCTTTTTCACTGACCTGGTACCGCCTATGGCAAAAAAATATGTTTAATAACTGTTTTGTTATAATGTCACAATAACACACCATTTCATTTATTTTATTAAAAAAACATAAAAAATGGTTTTATTACGCATTTACTTACCCCCATATTGAGTGACCTGCACACGCCTATGATTTTGTAATTTTAAAAAGTCATCGCCACATATTAATTTCCAACTCATTCTCTATCGATTCCCATTGGTTGCGTTAAAATCGGTTGATAAATATGACAGCTGTGTTGGATCACAAATACCTCTAAAATTTGTAGTTTTTGCCCCCCCCCCCCCCCCCCCTGATGCCCCTTATAAAAAAACTGATTTTTTGGATTTTTTAGAAATATAGATCGTGTTGAGGGGAATAATATGCCGTTTGATTGGTAAAAATCGGACGGGTAGATCTCGATATCTCCGGGGGCGGAATCCGACCCCCCCCCCCCCCCTGTTACAAATCGGGTTAAGGCCCGCCGGGCCTCAATTTGGGCCCGGCGCCGGCTCCGTCGTGGTCCTAAAATTTGCGTCCCTATATCGGAGAGCTATTTTTATTTTATAATTTTATCGGGCTCAGTGTCGTGAAAGTGGGTGGTATCTGTTTTGTGTTGCATGTGGCAGCGCTTCATTAGCATTAGCATAGCATATTACAAACAAGCCCAATTTAGGTGAATGCAAAATAGTTGCATTTCGCGTAAGTTGCAGTTGAAAGTTGTCTTTCTAATTCACGACACAGTTGTTTGTTACAGTAAATAAAAATGTGGCTGATATCCCGCGCCCGGTAGGCTTCTGAGACAACTTCGCCCTGGTGTAGGGGGGGGGGGGTAAAAATGGACCCCTCTAAATCGAAAACTAAAAGGGCTATAAACACGCAGAAAAAACCGTTCGAAAGCTCTTAACAAGCACATTCGAAGTTACTTCGGATATTTTGTTTTACTCCGTTCAATATTGAGGTCACCAGAGGTCATCAAAGGTCAGATTTTCCTGTTTTATGACTTCGCTTCGAACACCCCCAAATATCGCGAGACCTACGGTAGCCAGGAACAAACGGAAAAAGCAATCGAAAGCTCTTGAAAATGCAATCACACTTGGTGTCCTCAGATTTGAGCTCAGTAGGCTCCAGAGGACACCAAATATCACGAGGGCATTTTTCCCAAAAAATTTGGTCGTGAATAACTTTTATCAGTTAAACATAGAGCAATAATTTTAACACCATCGTAATTGTCTCGTCAAGGCACTTCTAAACATACTAATGGTGACCTGGTTAGGTCAACTTCCAAATTTGACCTCAGGTCAAGATCATTTGGTGACCCAGGTAGGTTATGTTGCATATCGGGCGACGAGACTCGACGAGACAAACTCAGTGTTGTCATTCGCATGTCTCTATCTTTATTATATCTAGAGTTATTGGCAAAAAGTGCTGGTGATATCAGATGAGCTCAGCTGACCTTCCAGAAGTCACTGAGCAACAATTGAACCTGGGTCATCAAGAATGAGCTATATTAACCAGATTCTGACAGAATTGGCCCGATCTAATGGATATTCTCTGAATAGGAAGCATTTGTGTATTTTCCCCATTGACTTAGAATGGTGAGGTTCAGAAATTGACCCGACCTTAGGTCACCGATACAAAACAAATCCGAGATAAACGAATTGTAGGAACTTATGACCTTATGCAATCCTGCAAGTTTTAAATCTCTCGGACAAAGAATGTGGCTTTGGCACGACCACAAACATTGTGTGAGGCAAGGTCACTTGACGTGACCTGGTGACCTGACCTCAAATGACCTGAGGTCAAAATTTTAACACAATGTGGGTAGTTGATGCCCAAATAGCTGTAACAGATTTGGCAGCGCTGCGCGCCGCCGTTTTCTCGCTATTTTAATATATTTTTATTAAAAAAAACTCAGGAGGGGTCAAAATGACCCCCCTCCCACTCCCACTCCCACCACCAGGGCGATGGATATGTTATGCACTCATAATTGTGCGTATTGCGATTGGGGTGATTTATATAACGAAGAACGTGTTCTGCGTGCTATCAATATTCGCAAATTAGTTTATAGTTCAAATGGTTCAAAGTAAATCGCATTGTTGTTTTATTGATGCTTTAATGCGCACGGTTTATTCTCGCAGATTGCTGGAAAATGTTGTATACATGTGTGCTGAGCTGCCGTGTGGTTCGCAGATCATTGGAGACCAGTTTGTCAGTGTGCTGCGCTCTACACTGGAGGAAAGATCGTGGGATGACGACACTCAGGTCGCATGGGAGAAACTCTTCAGGGTTAGTATAACCAGAACATTCAACATCCAGTTCTGCACGGATTAAAGAAGGGCTCTGCTGATATGTAAATTTTGTTGGCAACGAATACCAATCCCGATGGAATGCATTACATGTTATACGAGATAGCATTGTTTGTAAGCATGCTGTCCCCACAAGGGTATCACGAACAGCACTGGTGGATCCAGGGGGGGGGGGGCAACCAGGCCATGCCCCCCCCCCAACAGCCTCGAAGGCGTGCAACATGTTTCCCCCCCCCAACATTAACAATTGAATGTATAAATTGGCTTTGCAGTAATCAAAATCCAGCTATCCGCAGTGAAAAACTGGAACGTTTGGAAAACACGGCTCTTACCATCAAATCTGGGCTTTAAAAAACTCAACTGGACGAGAAAATAGCGGCCAGCAAGCTGTCAGTCGGAACTGAAGTTCGAACAAACGTTTTTGTTTTACACTTCATATGGTATCAATTTGGAATCCAATCTATACTCTATTTCGGCGCAAAGGGCTGTCAAAAATGACGCGTTGCTCTTGTGGAAATAACTTTTCGGGACGGTGGCCGTTCGGGAGAGGCCACCTGGGGCGGAATTGGCCTCCATCTTGGATTTTTCCCTTCACGGTCACGTGTCTTTTTTATGGTGAACATGCTATAGTAAACCGTAAATAAACTCTCTTCAGATCCCCAACCCACTGCTTAACAACAAGAAGAATATGAAGGAAACTTCATTAAAAACACGCGACAAAAATATGGAAGGACTTTTCCCATGCCCTCAGGCGGCCTCTCCCGAACGGCCACATTTGGGGCGCGTGACAGCGGTGTGTACACAATTAATGTGTGATTCTCACCAAGGTCACAATGCAGTTGATGGCACTAGGCCCAAATAGTAATGTTTTTGACGCGTCGATATTTTGATCCAGCCTAATAGGTACTGGAGAAAATGACCGATTTAAAACGGCAATTATGAAGCACTGGATAACAGTGATGGGATGAATGGCACATGAATCTGTGCATTGTGCATTGTGGCAATACAGATTCAGCCACCTAGATGCTCAATTATTCTCTTGGAAATTGATACAACATTGCTTTATAAGTGCATCATTTTGTTCTCCCTTGGCTCACCTGAATCCATTTTGTTTTATTAAAATGAAAATCAGCGTATCAAAATATTGATGCAGTAACAGCATGGGTTAATAATTTTGTTAAAAGTACTTTTTCATAATAATTTCTTGTAATTACATTACACAATAATTGTATTTACTTACAGAATATAAACTTGAAAATTTAAAAAGGTTATCCTAAGAAAATGACAGAAACATATTTGGTGTAATTTGTCGCCACGTGATGGCGTCTCAATCTTTCCCGAAAAACTTACGTAAACAGTTTTAGTTGTGACCGAGGTGGATGGAGTAAACAGTTGTGCATTGGTGTGATTATTTTTGGAGACTGGCCATTTTCCATGGGGACTAGGTGTTTTTAGCGAAATGTCAATAATTGTGTCCATTTTTGTTATCCTTAAAGGGATATTGCCACCTCCGGAGGATTTCTTGAAAGCAACTTAAAAATGAATGGTGTGGATCAAGAATCGTGTATTCTCAAGCTCAAACTTGCTCCTGCAGCACCTAAAGCAGGGTATTGACAAATTTGTCTGACTCCAAAACGTTGGTCCCAGCTGTACTCAGTACTAGGATGCATGATGGCCGCTCTCATCCAGTTTGGCTGTGAAATTGGCGCCCGCCCAAAGCCAAAGTGTCCGAATTCGCCGAGGCTTGACCTTGGAAAGTCTATCTGTGTTATAAGGTATTGGTCACAAATCTCCCACGGCCCCAAAGTCGAGCCATAGCCATTCTTGCTGTTTTATTCATGTTTGTTATCAATTTATTCCGAATGTTTTTGAATGGATGGATTTCCGAGGTCAGGACCCGCGCTAAGCACAGCTTGTTGCACAGGCCCTGACCCCACCACCCGATCAAGCAATTCCTGGCGTCCGGCAGAATTTAGAAGCGAAAGTTGTACGTGCCCGACATACCTGGACACATGGTCCGCCCCGCCCTCTGACGTCACCTGACCTTGAGTGCGACCGCTGCCACCGGCCACAGGCCATCCCAGTCAGGGGCAAATAGCGAGCGCCGAAGCGACTCGAACCCGGGCTGCCACTACCGGGTGAGGTCAGAAGCCCAGCGCTCTCCCGACTGAGCTACAGGGGCGGACTAAAAGCGAGTTGTTAATGTTTTATTATGAAAGAGGCTATGGTTGTTGAAAATATAATTAACTGTATAGGCATTTTAATTTTAAAGTGCAATGACGGAATGGTGATGTTGAGTTTGCAATATTCAAAAGCAAATCATAGTCCGCAAAGAAGTGATTCTAAATAGTGATGAGGCGACCCCAATTTTACGAATGTGTGCCAATCATGAGTGGTGCAAATGTATTTTTTGATCTAATTGGGGGAGTTTCGGAAATCCAATCTTGCAGGTGCAATCGGAAACGCTTAATCTACCGATACACACCAAAAACTCCATATTGGCCTGCGAGGTGGCAATATCCCTTTAAGTACAGCGCCTATGACAACCTCCGCCCACTTTGCATAAAAAAATTGACGCGTCAATAAATTGATTTGTGTGGACCTAGTGCCAGCAACTGAATGGCAATTGTGCAATCAAAATAAAAACAAACTATAGGTGGGTACCTAGGTGAGATAGGTACTTCTAGCTCAAACCTTATCAGAAGTATCTGCCCCCTCCCGGATTTTCTCAATAACCTGAAAACTATGATAGATATCAACGTAAAACTTGCATTACCTTATGCTGCATCAAGTTTAAGTCTTCTCACTCACTCTCAATGACATTGATGTAGTATTTTCGGAGATAATGACGTTTTAATGGCGTCATGTCATGCCATTTTTGATGGAAAACTATAAATATTTGGAAAATTGTAGAAAATAGAGTTTTGAAGCAAATTGCAAATAAAAAACGTCAAAAGAAAGAACATTAAATTTTCTTCAAATTAGCTATCTCGGATTTGAGAAATGTGGATTTATGAACCCCAAAGAACCCCAAAAATGGAAGACAAAAATGCATTTTTGTGAATTTGAAAAGTGAATTTCTTAAGCTCAAATACCAAAATAAGGTGACCGGCCGAAATCCGCGGGAACAAATGGGGGTACCTTTTTCCCACAAAAGTTCCCCTCCAAACCGACGGCTGAATCCGCCCGTGACGAAAAGCACACATCGTCTGAATCGCCAACTGTCGATAATGCACGATAATATTTCAGCCTGGGATATTAGACGCGGTGTTCGTGTCAAATGCTTCTCTGCAAGTTGCATTGGCAAGATAGCCGACGATGTGGAGCTGCGCGATTTACGTTTGACTGCTGGACAGCCGCGATATTGACCAGCTTTGCCATTTGTTTTATAGCTCTGATACGTTGCTGTCAGACCTGCAGAGTTTGGAATGCATTTGCTGGTTGTATCACCTTGCGGAATCGGTATTCCGCGGGCCAATAATATCCGCCGGCCAGATAAACCGAAATAAATGCGTGGGAAAATCGCTTTAGCAATACGTCTTTCGAAACGATAAAAGTAAAACCGTGCTCTCGACGTGCTGATTTGTCGCCAGAATATCTAGAATGAACACGAGACCAAACTCTTTTAGGATAATAAAACATGAGAAACACTTGGATATTGAGCAAATGAACAAGAAAACATTTACAATAAAAATATAAAAATGCATTTAGTATTCGCCAGCGCTCCTCAACAAAACGTCCATTATGGGATAATTGCACGTTAGTGTTTTTCTACATTCCCATCTGGACATTTTGTGTTAAGTGACTGATCATTACGACTCCTGAGTACCTACGCTTGCCGTGTCCGTGTCAAGCATGCGTGATGTTAACGTCGCAATATTTACACGTTCCCAGATACTCGCTTGCACCTACGAGCGGATGTTCACCGAGTGGCGGTCGCGGCGGGGCACCCCTCAGCGACACCTCTGTCTGGAGTGGGTGGCCGGCCTGGACGGTATCGACGGACCCGCCTCGGCACCGGACGCGTGCTGCGCGCATGTGATCGAGTACTGAGACATCCGACACTACAGGGCGACTGGTCACCACGGCCGGATATCTCATCAGAGGCTATTATAGACCTACGCTCAGATGCACTGGTTAAAATTGGTTATTTCAGTGGAGACCAATCTCAATAAAAGCCTGACGTGATCGTGCTGCAGTGGGAGCTGAGATACTGAGATGGGATATTGGAGAGTCATATGTAAGTCATAACGTACGGACGCAGGCTGTTGTATATGTCACTGGATACGGAAAGTGATTGGTTGGAATGCCATTAAAACTGAGACCGATGGCTTGGTACCTGACTGACATCCATTGTTTGAGAGCTTATTAAATACTGACACCGATTATCTGCAATGTAACCGCATACGGCCCATGCTCATGTTGAATGTTTTTTTTAGCTCAGTAGCGCAGTGATGTGTCTGCACAATACACACATATACCACATACATGTGTGTACACCAATCTGAAGTCCGCACACCAGGCCGGCCAGAGCGGTCGGCCACCATGGAAAACTGCCTACCGCTAAGAACTGCTTACCTTCTACAACTGTTTACCACTGAGAAATGCTTGCCGAGCAGTGCGCTCTGGACACAGAGTGAACGGAGGGCTTGCAGCCGAGAGGCGGTGGCAAAGCGCAATGCTGACTTTCCGTGCCTGACTTTCAGCACCGTTTGATATGATTCGAGTCTGAGGTGCTGGCTGATGCGATGACTCCTCGGCATAAGTTCCGAGACCCCACGGCATAAGTTCCGAGACCCCACGGCATAAGTTCCGATGACTCCTCGGCATAAGTTCCGATGACTCCTCGACATAAGTTCCGAGACCCCACGGCATAAGTTCCGATGACTCCTCGGCATAAGTTCCGAGACCCCACGGCATCCAAACAGTGCTGCTCCGTCCGCTACAGCTGTGGAAATATACCGACAGGTCTTTGTGTTGCTTGTAATTGTTTCGAGGAACCCATGTTCCCATTGTCTGTCACATCATGACGATGTATGGAGGCCATCAGTGTCCCATCAGTGTCCAGACAATAGAGAATATGTGTCACACTGTAGTTGTACATTGGTAAAACATGTATGGCAATGTGTACGGCAAAACACCCAGGGGACCGTTTTTTCTCTCACATTAATAACGTTTATCTGAAATAGGTTTATCCGATTAATAAATCAGTCAAAAAGTATTTTATGGTGATTGGTTTCAATGTAAACATATTGCAGGCATTGTACTCCACAAAAGTCGTGGATCAGCAGGCACAGGTATTTTACGTTCTGTTAGTCTGCAACTACCTAATGTACCCGACGGCCGATACAATGGAGTGCGAATCGCAGCAGATTTACCGAATACTCTGGCTGTCTTGTTCTTTGCACATGTATGTTATGTATGCATTTGTTCTTGTTCCTTTGTTTGTTATTGTTCCTTTTTTCAATGGGCGTAGTAGCTCGTACAAAACGTCAAGTGAAAAGGTCAGGTCGTAACCAGTTGGTAAAAAAACGTGAATGTCTAAATCCCACATGCCCAACAGGTTAAAACTCTGAAGTAGGCAACAGGTGGGTGTTTCATACAAAACATTCTCCTCTCGGAAATCTCGCGATAACACAGGTAGTTTTGGTCGCATGTCTTCAAACTTACCAGCATTGGAAAGCTGATGAATTTATTCATCACATACGTGATAACTAACCCCATCAACGTAGCTTCACCGCAATGAAAAAGGCTAAACAAAATTGCGATCACATCTCACTTTCTCACGATCTTATCCGGAAACTGACGGATGCAACCATGCTTGAAGAAAACAAAAATGTAGACACGTGCTGTTAGGTGAATATCAACAAAACCAAATGAATTGCGATCGCACAAATCACTTCTAAGCATGCCTCAGCCATCGAAGGAGGAGCGGATTTTCATCGTGGAATGTTTCACTGTCCGAGGAAATTCGTAGGAATTTTCGAGCTCATTGTCTCATTATGGGAGACTTTAACTTACGAGGATATGAGGGGAGAGAAGAAACTAATGAGTGCATGGTGTTTAAGCAAATTTTTGCAGAGGAGCTTTTCATGCATCAGTTTGTCACCGAACCAACTAGACATTGTTCAATTTTAGACCTTGTCTTCTCTGACAATAGAGAACTAGTTAGCGACCTAACCGTTGGTGAAGGTCTGGGTAGCAGCGATCATAATATGATAGAATTTAATATCTCATCGGAAGTCAGGCCTAAAGATAACCTTCTTATGGTTCCAAACTTCAATCAAGCCGACTTTAATAACATAAGAAATGGACTCGCACAGATAGATTGGAACAATGAGTGAGCATGATTAGATGCATGTGAAGCCTGGATCACTTTTAAGACTAGGTTAAAACAAATTCAGAGTATACACATACCCCTTAACACGCGCAGTGGAGGTTATGCCACTAACACGCGGTGGAGGGGGGCACTTTAATGCCCCCCTAAGATCTCCAAAAGTATGAGCTAGAACGATCAAACTTTCTGGGTAGGCAAGTGCTATGATTATCTGCATTGTCTGAAATTTTCGTGACCTTTGGTCAGTATCTTCAAGGTCAAACGAGGTCACGAAGGTCAAATCTGACCAAATGTCACAATTTTGGGAATTTGACCTGTGACGTCACAGGTCACCAGCAATGTGTCCAAATTTGTGTCCGGGGATGAAAATTGACATTGCGTACCGAATGGCGTTCCCACTGTTGTCATCGCGATCCCACTGTTGGTTCCGAAGATATCGCTTTGCCGACGTCGATTCTGGCCGCCATCTATGACTGAAAATCTATTTAACTCAAAAATGTATCGACCGATTTTCTTTTTTTGTTGCGTCAAACGATCCGCTATTGCGTTGGCGTTAAAGGGAATAGTTCACCTTTAACATGGGGTTTTGGACTGAGATAGCAGATTTGTAGAGCAGATCTCAAAATGGGCTGTGGTGAAATAATTACCTCCCTACGTTAAGTAATTTCGACACAGGACTAGTGGGCCCGGTTTAATGTCCGCTGTTCCGGACCACGATCGGAACATGAACGCTCGCCGCCGGAGGCAGGTACATTATCTGGCACGTAGTATCTGATCACGACGCCTCGTTAATATCCGCTCAGCCGCCCGGGCGGCGAGGCGGCCCCTTGTCAGAGACTTTACTTGGCGTCAGGCGGAGCGGGGCGGAGCCAGAACGCCAGCTGCTATCTATGATTTCTCGTGAAATTCAAAGAGAAGCTTACTTCTTTCTCTACATATATCCATCAGTTGTCCAAACCAAAGTCATATTCGTAGTTGAGCTCAAGATGCACCGTATGGTTGAATTTCCAGACAACTTTCAAGAAGACCTATTCCTTTAATGTCGCGCAAAAAAACACCGCCCTGCTGCGCTTCGTTTTCGAGCTATTCACGAAAAACAAGTGGGGGCACAAAAAAGCCCCACCCTCCACTGCGCTTGTTAAGCATAAATGCAGCAGGAAAAGTAGCAAACCTGCTTGGCTTACACCGGAGGTTAGAATGGCGATTAAAACTAAAAAATACTGTTTTTTTAAAGATTTTGAAGGAATCGCCAATAGAGTCTAATCAGAATTTATCGGAAAAGTAGGGATGAAGTTAAGAAAAAGATCAGAGCAGCTAAAAGAGCTAAAGAATTAGACTTAGCGAGACATTGCAATGCTGCCAGTAAGAAGTTTTGTAGTTTTTACAAAATAAGTAGAGTTTCAAAAAGCATCGGCCCACTTAAAGGGAAATAATTACCTTGTATCAAAAAAATGGAGTTAGCACTTGAAATCGACAGACGAGGGAAAAATATGATGTAAATTCATCGCATTTTGCATATATAAAAAATTCCGAGAGATATTAGCAGTTTCCTACCGATAAACGTTCCACACTTTTAACGACCGGTACTTGCAAGTTACTTTTCGGTTTCCATCAAACTCCGGGCTTTTCCCGTATTGCTTTTTTACGCAATGGTGTGGAAAATATGTTTTGCGTTCTGCTTGTTGTGATTATATGCTCACCCACCATTTACAATTAACAAACAATACAAAACTGGCAATTCAATTGGGAGCTCATCGATGCACGACGACGGCGACCTATTTAGTGTCGGCGATTTGTTTCGAAGTGCCCATTCAACAACGTTGAACAGATTGATACAAAAGCGCCAGATGTGTCGCTTTTCAATAGTGGAGGGAAAATACGGATCATTAATGTTCGCAAACTTCCAACTTTGAATAATGTAACGGAAGTTGGCCCACATTCAGCCCAGATTCAGCCCAGCCCAGATTCGTGCTACCATATATGAAGGGAAACTTTACCAGCCAAATTTTATTAAATATCCATCAAAAACGATAAAAAGGGGCATCATTCGAAAGCCGTCGTCGCAACAAACACGGCCATACCCTTGAACTTTCCCTATCTTGCCCACGAAACGCCCCAGACCCGTCTGAAAATGCAGTCACTCAAACTCACGAGTTAGCGGGACGCGGCGATTTCAACCAAACTCAGGGAAATAATAGAACAGCACATGCCGGAACCGAAAATCATAGTCCCTATTCGTGACATTTTCAAATTTGACCTTCAGGACCAGTCAAGCTTGCAAAATTACCCCTTCTCCCATGTTAACATGCAGTCACTCAAACGATAATAAGTAACAGAAGGACGCACCAATTAGCTCAAGACTCCTCATACTCGTGTAGAAATGTCTTCCGCAAATTTTCAGAAAGTGGCAATGTGTGACACTCAAAGGTACAGCCTCCAGAGGCCGTCAAGCTTTCCAGTTCTTCTCAATATATATATTCGCTGAGTTGGCGGGACGCGGCAATTTAAACCAAACCCAAGGAAATAATAGAACAGCACATGCCGGATCCGAAAATCATAGTCTCTATTCGTGACATTTTCAAATTTGACCTTCAGGGCCACTCAAGCTAGCAAAATTACCCCTCCTCCCATGTAAACATGCAGTCACTCAAACGATAATAAGTAACAAAAGGACGCACCAATTAGCTCAAGACTCCGCTAACCGGTGTAGAAATGTCTTCCGCAAATTTCCAGAAAGTGGCAATGTGTAACATTCAAAGGTACAGCCTCCAGAGGCTGTCAAGCTTTCCAGTTCTTTTCAATATATGTATTCGCTGAGGTGGCGAGACGCGGCGATCTCAACCAAACTCAAGGAAATAA